>PITA01002059.1:29387-160853 GCA_004023965.1 Spilogale gracilis
TGGCCGGGGGGGAGGCAGTGGACTTGGTTCTTCAGTTGTACTCAACAGGCACAGAGCTTGGAGCCTACCAAGAGAGAGAGCCCATCAGGTCTTTAAAAGACACCCTGCAGGGGTGGAAATGGAGCTGGGGAAGAGCCAGAGGGGTTCCTTCCTCCCCCACGTGGATCAGGGAAGCTCCTTCTCAGCTCTCCCAAAGAGAAAAGTAGACTCACGCAGCCCATCACTCCAACAGGGACAGCGGGCCAGAATAACACACTGATTTTATAGAGCTTTTCAGGCTTGTCGTTGTTGTTTTAAGTTCAACATGGTCATTACATTCCTAGATGGTGTGCCATGGAGGGAGGCTAATGGACGGGCGTCCCTAACTCACCAAGTCAAGATGGGGCAGGCGCCCTGCTCTCTCCCTGTGACCCCTCAGTGCTGGCTTTGGACACAGGGCATGGGCAACACCGGCCATGGAAGCGTCTCCCCTGGACGAGGCTGTTTGGATCATTCTAGTCCTTAGAAACTATGCAGGTAGCCAGGCTTCTGCCTCCAGCCCCAGGGCCTCCTCCCCCTCCCCCGTGCCCAAACCACCCCCTTGCCCTGCTGGCCTGGAATATGTCACTGCCTTGGTCAACCCCGGGCCCAGGGGGGCTGGTTCAGGATTGAAAAGATCCCAGGAGGAGCCTCGCAGTCCCTGCTTGGTAAATGGAGTGTGACAGCTGAGAAGTTGCTAAGCCCTTCCCTTCCTCCAATCTCCTCCGGGACGCAAAATCGGAGCTCTGAAAAGTCTGAAGCCTGGGGAGTGTCAGAGGGTGGAGGCTGCATTTGGCCTCCCCTCACCCCGCCCCCAACCCACTTCCCTGTAAATCCTGGCGACACAACAGGAAGGCCCTTTAACTAGCACATAAAAGTACTTTGGGCTTTCAAAGCCCCCGCTCCGGTGTTTACGGGGAGCCTGAGACATTTATGGGCCATTTCCAGTCCCCTTCCCGCTGACCTATGGAGGCATCATGGCTTCTAGCTGTGGGGAACTGTCACAGCCCAGGTAAGGGACCGTGGGGCTGGGAGGGAGGATGGGAGAGTCCTGCCCCAGGGAGACGCCAGGCTGGCCTCCACAGGTCAGGCAGTCTGCTGGGACCCCCCCTCGGATTCAGCCCTTTGTCCTTCAGATGGGTCACAAAATGAGGACTCACCAAGCTGGTATTTACCACCTGACTCTTTCGCTGCTACAGTAACTGTAGATCAGTCTTGGAAGGGGCCCAGCAAACACCGGGAAGGGTACTGTCCCAATCGATGTTCAGCCCTTTCTGCAGGTGGGGCCCTGTTCCAATTGATGTTCAGCCCATTCTGGAGGTAGGGCCCTGTCCCAATCGATGTTTAGCCCGTTCTGGAGGTGGCCAGACAGGGGAGCTATCGTAGGTTAGAATTCCAACAATGCACCTTTATGATCTTGTTTAGCCTTGTAAGACCTTATTTATTTGACACAGAGAGAGATCACAAGTAGGCAGGGAGGCAGGCAGAGAGAGAGGAGGAAATAGGCTCCCCGCCGAACAGAGAACCCGACGCGGGCCTCCATCCCAGGACCCTGAGATCATGACCTGAGCTGAAGGCAGAGGCTTTAGCCCACTGAGCCACCCAGGTGCCCAGGAAAGAGTTCTTAAGCATCTCTCCGATGTAGAGCTGAGACTTCCCTAGGCCTGTAGACTCAGGAAGAGCCCAGGAGCAGCTTTCCCTCAACTGGGTCTCTGATCCTAGCAGGCCCAGAGGTCCCCGGCTCTTAGTGCCTGGCAGGATGGCAGGGAGCTCCGAGCCTGGGAGCTGACAGAAGCTCGGTGGCAGGGTAGCAGGAAAGGCTCTCTGCCTGCTCCTCCCTTCTCCCTCGTGGAGACCTCACCCAGGGAGTCCTCCTAGCCCTACAGGCTCCCAGGGCAGATACAGAAGCAGCCCTTCCCAGCCTTCCCCAGCCCCCTCCCTACTGTTCCCACTGCCCCTGCCTTCCTGACCCTCTTCTGTCTCTTTGCTACATTTTGGGGGGAAAGCTTTTGCTCCCTTTCATATTCCTTAGACTCACTCTGGTTCTTAGAATCATTTCATTTGATTTTTACCATTTCTTCCTCCCTTTTGCCTTTTGCTTCCTTCCTATTTGATCTAGCCGTCTCTGCCCTCCTCTCTTAGACAAGATTGTCTTTTAAGGTCCCAGGACACGATGAAATGATGTGATTTTAAGATCCAGTGAATGTATGTGCTGCACATATACGTTTCAGGCTCTTCCCGGTTTCTTGCTACACTGGAACCTCATGACCTTTCTCTGACGCTGAGCTTCTCCCCATTTTACAGGCCTAGACCTGGGGCTCAACACCCAGGCCTGATTTGCTCAGAGGCACAGACCTATCAGATGACAGACCTAGGATGACCTCCAGCTGCCTGCAGTCTGAGCAGTGGTGATCAAGACCTCCCACAGCACCGCTGTCTAGTCTACTGCACTATTACGATATATAACATAGCACATTCCGGACGCGGACAGCATATTAAGTACATTGTACAAGACGGTGCCAGATACTGTTCTTAGTGCTTATTGTTATTTTATTTTATTTTATTTTTAAATGTTTTATTTATTTATTTGTCAGAGAGAGAGAGATTGCATAAGCAGGGCGGGGGGCGGCAAAGGGAGAAGCAGGCTCCCCACTAAGCCGGGAGCCCTAAACAGGACTGGATCCCAAGACCCTGGGATCATGACCTGAGCTGAAGGCAGATGCCCAACCAACTGAGCCACCCAGGCGCCCCACTGGTTGTTGCTCTAAGAACACACAGCTTCACAGCAATCCTATGAGGTAAGTGTACTGCCCCCATTGTACAGATGATGAAACCGAGGTGCAGAGGGATTAAATAACTTGCCTACGGCCACACAGCTAGTAAGTGGAAGAGCAAGATTGAATGCCAGGCACTTGCCTCCAGCCTCTGCCTGCACTGTCCCTGGGCTCCCAGGCTCCCCTCCTGCACCACACAGCAGGTGCCCCCCTTCCCCCAAGCTCTCCGGCAGGTGGTCCTGTCATCAGGAATTCAGGGTGGTGGAGGCATGGCCTCTGATTCAGATCGTAACAGAGTTTTTCAGAGGCCTATGGGCCTTGCCTGCGAGAGGAGAAAGTGTCCGCAGCCTGAGTCTGGGTCTGTGTGTCCTCAGGAACTCCAAGGCCAAGTGCTGAGGAGAGATGTCAGAGGAAGAGGTCAGCTGAGACAAGCAGATCCTGTCTTGTTTCCAGACTAGAGAGAATAAAGGCCTCTATTCGGAGCCCCTGAACACACACACACACACACACACACACACACACACACACACACACACACACCAGCTGGCTACTCCCGGAAGGGCCTCTTGCCTAACCACCCCCCAACTCTGGGAAGGCCCTGAAGACCTTGCCCTTCCCCCTGACCCCGCCCTGGGACCCACAGCTAAATCTTGCTCCGCTATCGTCCAGCAGCACCCCATCTGGACCAAGGCCTCCCAGCCCCCGGGGACTTCTTGGTGGGTACCTGGGCTGGCTCTCTGCCCTGGCATAGGGAAGAATGTGCCGCTGTCATCCTATCCTCCCACCCCGACCCTAGCCCAGTGCAGAATTGGATTAAGAACAAAAATACGAGCTGTGTTTATTTTAATCAGCTTCAAGACATGGGGGCTTTTAAAGGGAAGGAGAGCAGGCCGGAGCTGGCCCCAGGGCAAGCAGGCCGGCGGTGATGCCATGCTGGGGTCAGGAGCACGCAGAGCCGTGAGTGCATCTGCAGGTCAGATCCTGGGCCAGATAAGGGCTTCAAGGAGAGGACCTGGGGGCCAAGAGGGCTGGGGTGAGGCGGGGAGAAAAGGATGGTGGGAGAGAGGGTTCCCTCCCCCGACCAGAGTGCTGGAGTGAGGAGGAGGGGAGGGGGGGTGGGAAGTCCAGGGAGCCCCTGGGGAGAAGAGTAGCAGGGAGGAATTTTTTCCAGAGGAGGGGCTTCCTCTGGGTCTCATCATAAGGGATGAAGGGAAGGAGGTGAGGGAGGGTCCACGAGGATCTCCACCACCATCACTGGAAGAACCCTGCCGGGGGCTGCCACAGAGCCTGAGCAACAGTGTCTGGACTGGAGCTTCGTGCCCAGATGCGTCAGAGCTGGGGGGACCCAGGTGTGCTCACATGAAGTCAAACATGGAATCCAGTAGAAAATAGGACGTGTCAGGGCCAGACTGAGGGAACCTGCCTGATCCCTGGGCAGATGTCAGATTTGATGAAGACCCAGAGGCTGCAAGGTGTGGAGGAAGGACCCTAAGGTGGGAACCAGGAGCCTGGGCACTCTGGGATCCTGGGGCATTTCAGGAGAAGCCCCTGTGGCCATACAATCATACACTTACTCTATGAGTGGCTATCCTCGCATTAGCTCTGTGAGCCAAAGAAAGGAGCTCAGAGAGGTTCGGGGACTGGTCCAGGGTCACACAGCCAATGAGAGAAAAAGCTAAGGGTTAGCTAAGACTTAGGATATTTGGCCAGTGCTCCAACCCTTCTGGGTTGAACAACCTAGACTAGCTGTCAGGTCGAAGCATCCAGATGGAAACAGTGATGTCAGACAGTTGAGGGCAGAGCTCTCAGAGGTCCTTCCCAGAACCTTCCTCCTCTCTAGCCACCAGGCACCAGAAGGGCCTGAATGGGCTCTGCTCACACTTGCCTGGAGGTGCTGGGAGGTGACAGCCAGAGTCTGGGCCAGCCCTGAGACCAGAGCATGGGCCCCTGAAACAGAGCTGGGTCTTCTCCTTTAGGTCCACAGAAGGGTTCTGGTCCATGACGATGCTATTACCAGTTGGAGGTGAAGGAGAAAAATAAAATAGTGAATTCTTTATATGGTTACATTTAGTGAGCCTCTATATTTGAAATATCATCCTTTTTCTGATTTAAAATGTTCTTTCTTTCTTGTTGCAAAACATAATGACAGCAGGACTTCTAGAAAGTCTATTCTTGGCAAAATAAAAATTGTCAAACCCTTTCCTCCCTTAAAAGCAATTTTTAATGGGTCCATAAAAGTCCCCAAGTTTGGGAACAACTGTATATTATTTATTTGTTTGGGGTGTTTTTACAGATTTATTTATTTATTTGAAAAAAAAAGAGAGTTCCAGCATGTGCGTGTGGGATAGAGGGTGGGGGACAGAGAGAAACTAACTCTAAGCAGGCTCCATGCCCAGCAGAGAGCCCAGAGTGAGGCTCGATTGCATGACTCTGAGACCTTGAGCAGAGCAGAAACCAAGAGTTGGGCGCTTAACTGACTGCACTGCCCCCCAGAGACCCCTATTATTTATCTGGAGACATTCTTTTTTTTTTTTTTAAAGATTTTTATTTATTTGACAGAGAGAAACACAGCCATAGAGGGAACACAAGCAAGGGGAGTGAGAGTGGGAGAAGCAGGCTTCCCGCCGAGCAGGAAGCCCGATGTGGGACTCGATCCCGGGTCTCCGGGATCATGACCTGAGTTGAAGGCAGTTGCCCAACCAACTGAGCCACCCAGGCGCCCCTGGAGACATTCTTACCTAGCCTGAGACACAGTCCGGAGCTCTGCATGCTACAAGAGCTTAATAAATGCGGATCGCAGGACTTCTCACAGTCCAGGTCAGCAGGGGCATGGCTGGGAGGTGTGGGGTGTCTGACTGCATTTCCACCCCAATGTCCTCTTCTGCAGAGGAGGAGACAGGAGCATCCAGGACCCTGCGATGGGTCTCGGGGACAACATCCTGCCGCTCAGGGAAGGATGACTCTGAGTTCCTGGCACACAGATGAGGCCTGTCTCAAGCATGGAGCTCACAGCCATGTCCCAGGCCGAAGACTTAAGGAGGGAGACGAAGGGATGGACTTGCTCAGCTGGCCCACAATTTCTAGTATCAGCCACAGAGGGTCTGCCAGCCACGAGAAAAGGGTGTCACAGACAGCAGCCAGGACTCAGGCCCACTGTCCCAAGCCTCTGGCTGCATCTCCCAGGACCTGCAGGCTAGGACCAGTCTCAGAGCCCCTGTCCACCAGGAATCATGCCTGCATGATTCATCCAATTGGCCCCTGCTCTGACGCGGGGGGCACATGCATTACCCGGGAAAACGGTGCACACGGTTGTGCTGCATTGTTTCAATATAGGACACAGGTATTCATACAGGTCTACTGTAGTCCAGCCTGTTCAGAGGTAGTTGGACTGGGGCACCTGGGTGGCTCAGTCATTTAGCATCTGCCTTCGGCTCAGGTCATGGCCCCAGGGTCCTGGGATTGAGCCCCACATCCGGATCCCTGCTCGGCGGGAAGCCTACTTCTCCCTCTCTTACTCCTCCTGCTTGTGTTCCCTCTCTAGCTGTGTCTCTCTGTCAAACAAATAAATAAAATCTTAGAAA
Organism: Spilogale gracilis; assembly: GCA_004023965.1. Taxonomy (NCBI): domain Eukaryota; kingdom Metazoa; phylum Chordata; class Mammalia; order Carnivora; family Mephitidae; genus Spilogale; species Spilogale gracilis. The sequence continues at coordinate 35,761 of PITA01002059.1, forward strand.
AAAAAAAAGGAAGAAAAAGGAGGCAGTTGAACTAAATAAAATATGCCCAGCCTCTGCCCCCAAGGACCAGCTTCTGGAACACATTCCTAGGGACCCGAAGAGCATCCAGAGGACAGAGGTCACCCATTCCGCCCCCCAGGGAGCATTCTGGCTAATGGACAAGATGGGTACTTGGCACAGACCCAGCAACAAGGTAAAACCTGAAGCAGGAGGTATGGACTGTTGGCCATCCATCGAGAGGGCCCGGATGAAGATGTCTCAGTGAGGGCTAGAGCTAGGTTAGAATGGGGGGTCCCTGAAGTGGGGCCCTCATGCCACTGCTGGAGCAGGCACTGTCTCCGGGGTGTGGGTGACGTTTCCCAGCTTTGGTCTGGTTGTAAAACAGGAAAGAGGCATCTTTGCCAGGGTCCTGGGGCACAGGGGGAGAGGGCACAATGGCCTCCAGGAAGGGCAGAAAGGACAGGGCAGCTGTGGGGCCGGGTGGGGGCAGCTCAACTATCCCCGCGGGCAGCTCAGCTCTGTACAGTCTCAGCCCCGTCCCCCAGACACCAGGAGACACCCACTGCTGACACCACGGAGGCATTGGGTTTCCCCTGGGCTGGCTCAGGCTACTGTCACCGGGCCTGCCAGGAAATTGCAGCTGACACTGGGGAAGGGCCTGGGGAAGGGCCAAGGGAGTGCGGGGCCGAATCCTGTGGTCCTTGAGTTCGGGCACCAGACAGGCTGGAGCAGGGGGAGACAGCTGGGCTCAGAGGGGATTGCACCCACAAAGAGCTGCGCCCTGGGTCTCCATCCTGGTCCTGTTCCTCTTGAGCTGTCCGCAGGAGGCTGGGGAAGCTTGGAGCTTGGGGCCAGCCTAGCTGTGTGGGGTGAGGACCCAAGGGAAGGGCAGTACTGCCCAGGGTCATGGGACCCCCTCCTTTTCCCCACCCCCAAGGTTGTACAAACTGGCCCCTTAACATCCCTCTGGGCCGAAAGGCACAGCTGCTACACCCTCACCAGGCCACCTGCCCACTGCCTCCAGGGCCCCCCCCAGCTCTAATCTGGAGAGGAATCACATCCCCCTCACTGGCTGTGCCCTGTCCTGCTCTGTCCCACTGGGTCCTAGACAGCCTGCTCTGCACCCTTCCTCTGAGCCATCCCTTTCTTTCTCCCTCTCTCCCTCCCCTGCAAGCTCTGCCCTCTCTGGTGCATTTATTATAATAAAAACACGTGCTACCTCCCAGGTGCTCCTAAGTATTTTAGAAATTTGGACAGAAACTGGGGAGGGCTGGGGGTGAGTGGCAGGAGGGATTCTCGACTGGGAATTGAGATCTTCCCACTCTTACTGCCCCTAGGTTCTCCACTAGAAAGTGTGTGGTTAGCTGCTGGGGACCATGGGGATGGAATGGCCTGGGACACACAGCACTCTGGGCTCTCAAGGGCAATACTTACAGGAGGCTGGGCTCTATCCCCAACTGCAAAGAAACATCCATGGGCTTCTTTGCACTGCACTGTCCCACTGTCCACCACCCCCCCACCGCCCCCCCCCCCCGTCACAGATGAAAGTCTTCCATCCCAGACTATGACAGCCCCCAGAGCTTTGATCCTGGACTGCCTCACTCTAGCCGCAGCCCCAGGCAAGAGGACCACAGAGGCCCGAAGGAGAAGCAGGCCCATTGGGAGTGCAGGAAGGGGCAGGCCCACTGGGAGGAAGCCCTCAGGGTGCCAGGGTAAGTGTCAGGATGGAGATGGGGCTGGGGAGAGGGGAGGAGGAATAGCATCCACTGTGAGTACAGGGGAGGGGAGGTGGGAGTCCTGCCGGGGACCCCCAGGAGGCGATAAACCCTTGATGATACCATGCTGGCAGCCTGGGCCCTCAGTCTCACGGCCCTCAATGAGGCCACTCTCCGGGAACCCTCCAAGGGCAAGAATGGACCATTCTTGCAGATGACCCGTCCTTGTCCCATGCACACATACCACAGCCGTGACACTGTGACAAACATGCAAAAGGCCCCCAACAGCCCACATCTTCCTCAGTCTAGGAGACGCCTTCAGAATGAGTGGGACTGGCTGGGGGGTGAGGGGGTAGCCTCTAATTTGCTGGTTCCCAAAATGGGTATTAACACTGTCAAATTATAACTCAATGCACTTACTTTTCATTTAATCACAAAAGAAAGGTATTGTAACGCTTATTCTGAAAGAAGTGAAGAGGATAGGATAAAAGACCATCCTTCCCAGTATCGATTAGTGATAAAGAACCACAAGGGGCAACTCTGGGGGTAAGTGACTGAAAGGGGCCCCAGGAAGCCTAGGAGGGCACAGGTCCGGTGCGCGCCCCAGATCTGGGCGGCCGTCACGGAGACACGGTGCACAGGGAGGCGTGCCAAGGTGTACATCTAGGAGGAGGGCACAGGCTCGCCCAAGGTGCACCTCAGTGGAAGAAGTCAAGTGAATAAGGCGCAAGTCAGACATTGAGCTCACGGAAGTTCCTGCCCTTGGGGGCCCCTCTCCACAAACTCGAATTCCAGCTCTACCCCCTTGGTATCGGGTGACTTTGAACAAAGTGTCTCACCTCCCTGGTCCTCAGCCTCCTCATCTCAGAAATGGGGATGGCGATACGTAGCCCAGAGAGCTCCTACGAGGCGGTCGGGAGTCGACACATGTGAAGCCCACCTGGTCAGTGGTATTCGCTGTTCTTTCAAGAAAGTGCAGCTGCCAACCCCACACTGAAACCTAAAAGAGATGAAACAACGTCAAAATAAGAAAAGAAAACGTTACATGACATTTTACAGGATGAATCCCATGATACGATATTGCTTTCTTCTACAAACTTCTTAGAGGTTCTATCTATGGCTAATCATTCCTTATTCAGCCGGTTTTTACCGAACGCTGCTAGCTTTGGAGACTGCTCCAGACATGGGAATAAAGCAGTGAATTAGACAAAGTCTCTGTCCTCATAAATGTACATTCTCCTGTGGGAGACAGTCAATAAACTAAACAAGCAAAAAAAAAAAAGTCAACACAATGTCCACAGAGAACAACCAATCAGGAGAGACACCTACATGTAGACATTCCACGATCAAACTGCAGAAAAACCAACACAAAGAACAAATCTTGAAAGAAGCCGGAAGGAAAAAAAAATGTTTCACCTGTAAAGATGAATAAGAATTACACTGGACTTTCTTTGGACCCCATCTAAGCAGAATCAAAGTAAAATGAAATGTTTAAAATGTTGAAAAAATATATATGTATCCCAATCTAGAATTCTGGGTCCAGTGAAATTATCCTTCCAAAGGGAAAGAGAAATAAAGACTGTCTCAGACAAGCAATGTCAAGAGTGGTAAGTGAGGAAAAATAAAGCAGGGCGGGGGCACCCGGCTGGCTCAGTCGGCAGAGCACCTGACTCTCGATCTCAGGGTCGTGAGCTCGAGGCCCACGTTGGGCGTAGAGATGACGTTAAAAAGAAATCATAAATAAAGCAGGGTAAATGGTTAAAGAATGGTAGGGGGGAGGCGCTTTCTCAGGGTGGTCAGGAGACCTCTCCAAGAGGATGCCATTTCTGTGGAGACCTGAATGAAGTGAGGCGTGGAAGCAGGAGACATGTGTGGATCAGGGAGAGAGAGCCCCTGGCAGAGGGAACAGCAGGGGCAAAGGCCCTGAGGTGGGAGGGTGGGCGTGTTGGGGTAACAGAAAGAAGTCGTTATGGCTGGAATATGAGCCCAGGGCAGAGGCTGTGAGGTGAGGAAGGAAAGGCACAGGGCCCAAGCACGGAAAGAATTTGAATTGAGAAGTAAAACAATCAGATTTATGTCTTTAAAATTCCACTCGCGGCTTGGTGTGTGGAGAAGACAGAGGAGCCGCAAGGCACTGTCCAGGCCAGAGATGGAGGGGCGTGGACCAGGACAGCAGCAGAAGGGAGGCAGCGTCACTGGATTCTGGATACGTCTGGAAGGTGGAGCCAGGAGAACAGTGGATGGACTGGATCTGGGATGCGAGGAAGAGAAAGGAGCCAAGTGGGTATTTTGGCCCGAGCTCGCGCAGAACCGCAGTGCCTGCAGCTGAGATGGGAGCCCTGGGACAGAAGCAGGTCTGTGGCTGGGCGGGAGGAGGGGGTGGCAATCAAGAATCGGGCTCTGCTGGGCCATGCTAAAGTCTGAGACGCCTGTGAGGCCTGCAAGGGGACAGACCCACTGGGCAGCTAGACATCCAAGTGTAGGCCTCAGGGGAGTAGGCAGAGCTGAAAATATCATTCGGGAATGGTCACGAGCAGGAAGTGTAGCTCAAATGCCCTCCTCATTCTCATGCTCGGGGCTCTTCTCATCCTCGTTATGGAAAATTCCCTGTGGCTCTGCTAAGGAAAGTGGAAACAGTCTTTCTAGGGTTGTCTCGTTAAAGTTGGAATATTCCGGGCAACGTCAGAGGAGGCGAGCCCAGCAGCCCTTGTCTCCAAGCAGCAACTCCGTCAGTCCTCTCCCTGTGGCCTGAAGAACAGGACCCTGTGGAGCTCGAGGCTGATGCAGTCGGAAGGAGCTGACAGGGATGCCTCAGCTCCTCCGGGACAGACCCGCTCCGTGCCCCTGGGTGGAACTTGCGATAATCTTCGATGATGCCCAGAAGAAAGAGTGAAAAAATCAGTTCTCTCCAATTCCCTTTCATTTCTGATTATAGTGTGTCCATTAAACAACAGCAGCATCTGGTCACTGACCATGAGGACAGTGGGGTTCTAACACCCTATACCACTTGTTAACATTCCTGTTGCAGGAAAGAAAGCAAACCTTTGGACTCAGAGCCTTCTACAGGGTCACTCTGGCTACAACGGACTCACACTGCTCTGCTTTTGTGTTATTTACCTTTATGGCCACTTCCTGTTTATGACAAGTGTTACTAGTGTATCATTTATGATAAGGATGTAAATTTCCCTTTAAAAGATATCTACGTGTGTTCCTGTGCATCCACACGTGTGTGCGTGTTGTGAGTTACTGTAAAGAAAACCGACAACAGTATAAATGTATGCTAATGTGCAAATCATGAAGATGCTGCTTCCATGATTAAAATCAGAAAAAAAAACAAGGCTCTCAAAGGTGCAGGAATGAGAATAAGAGTCCTGAGCCTCATGTTCATCCACAGAGGTTACAATCCCCCCAAGCCACCCCCAGATCAAGTGTGGGAATATTCTCGTTTCCCTCCATAGCCCCAGCAGGCCGTACAGGGATCAGACTCCCTCTTACATGTTGTGTTTGTTATTTGTCACCAAGGGGGTTCACCAAAGGGGACAAGTCTCTGAACATACAACCCTTACCATCTCAAGGCCATTAAATTGATGCCGTTACCAACGATAGCCCCTCAGGTGCTGCAACTTCATGAAATGCCCTCTGAATCAGCAAAGCTGGGACACCTGTGTAGCTCAGTCGTTAAGCATCTGCCCTGCACTCAGGTCACTATCCCAGGGTCCTGAGATCGAGCCCTGTGTTGGGCTCTCTGCTCAGTGGGGAGTCTGCTTCTCCCTCTGTCTCCCCCTGCCCTCCCCGCTGCTCATGCTCTCTCTCTCTCAAATAAATAAACAAAATCTTTAAAAATGTTAAAAATGAATCAGCAAAGCTTACAACAGTAAGAGCAGCATCTGGTCACTCTTCTAACTCACGGAGACAGACGTTCTGGACAATAATGTAAACGGGGCAAAATTCAAGAGTGGGTTTGGGCTTGACTTGAGACCTTCAGCAGAGCCTGCCCCCCCAGACCTAAGGGGTCTCAGTGCACCCCTGGGGGGGGGGGGAATCCACAGACCCAGGTAGAGAACTAGCTCAGAATGTGGCCAGAAGATACTCAGAAGCCGGTCCTGCTGACCTTTTGGGACCCTGTAAAGGCTGCCACGCCCCCTCCCTGGAGCCCTTTGGGTTCAGTGATATTATCCTGTAAGTAGGAAGTGTGGGTCCTGGGTTCGCAGCACCTCCAGCTGCGGCTTGGCGGAGGGAGGCACAGCTGTCTTGCCCGAGGCTGTGTCTGTTGCGAAGGAGAAACATCCGGCCAATTCCATCAAGAATGTCAGCCGCAGTGCAGGGGAGGAATGGGTCTGTTCAGCCGGCGGGTCCGGCAGCGCTCGCACTTGGGGACCGGGCGCCTGGACGGTCCTCGGCCGGACAGGGAGGTCCCATCTCCTATGGACTGTGGCCCAGGCAGCCCCCTGGTCCCCAAGGTCTGCTGCTACCTAGAGCCTAGGGGTGGTGTCCTGCAGCCCGAGGGTGGCACAGGGACTCCCGGAGGTGACCCAGGATGTGGGGACCCGAAGGCTCAGAGAGGAAAGATATGCAAAGGTGAAAGGGCAAACCTGTTTCCAGTCTCCTTATCAGGAACAGCCGACTGAAAGGGAAGCCGGCTGCCCTGGAGGTCAGGCTGGGGGCCATGGCGAGGGCAGGGTCTGGCCCAGGAGCCCTGAGAGGAGACCCTCTGGATGGAGGGGGAGAGAAAAACGGAGGATGGAGGGAAGACCAGGCAGGAACCAAGTGCAAGGCCCTTTGCCAAGGAGAGGAGCAGCGAGGATGGCCAACCTGGAGGGTCCGCCATCCTGCCCTACTAGGCTTCCATGTTGGGGACCAGGTGGTTGGTCACCCCTGGAGCAGCCCTGGCTAGGGGACTGTCGGAGTCCCCCATGCTGCACACCGTCCCAGGCTCACCGCACTTCCTTGTCTGAATGCCTTCTTACTCCGCAGCACCACCTTTACTCATCCAATGCTAATGAGTGCCTACTCCACACCAGGCCTGCAGCCAGGTTTGGCCCTGAAAGGACAGACACGCCCCTGTCATCCGGAACTTGTCGGTTATGACCCTCTCAGAGCCCGGGCAGAATGCCCAGTCCCCACCCCCCACCTGCCCAGCCAGCCCACCACACGGTGCCTCCTGAGCACGTGTCTGGGAAACAGCCTTTCTGTCTAACCCCGCAGGGTGGGGACTGCACCCAGCAATTCGCTCTACCTCCCGCTATGCCCAGCATTGTCTTCTGGCCGGATGCGGGGGCTTAACACATGTCTTTGGATTGAGGTGCTAAGGTCCTGAGGGTAGTTGGAAGTGGGGACGCCTCAGCAATCTGAGCACGCGCAGCCCATCACCCACGCCACCCCGCCAGCACGCCCACATAGGCACATGGGGCGCACCTAGCCTGTGGGGGCGTTCCCGCTAACCCAGCACAAGGGGGAGTGGGAGGGGAAACACAGCGGCCTGAGGGCAGACCCAGTCCAGGCTAGGGGAGCATGGTCCCTGAGATGAAAGGTGAGAGGATCAGAGCTGGCTTTACCCCCAGCTTGGGCTCTGCCATCCTCTTCCCTCAGGGGCCGCACCTGCAGGAAGCCTACAATAGCCAATGTGCCTCAAGTGTGCCTGAAGGCATCATGGGGAGGCAGAGCCAAGTTTAGCATCCTTTGGCCTCTGTCCTTGCAGTCGGAGAAGCCGGTGGTGACCCTGAGGGGAGGCCACGCACTTGGGGTGCATCAAGGACTCCTGGGGGAGGTGCTGGAAGAGGTTAGGGCTTCCAGCTAAAACACCAACAGACTCAGCTGCCCGCTTAAGGAGCAGGGATTCATTCGTGTCACCAAAGTCACCATGGGACTGTAAGTCTCCTGGAGGCAGGGGCTGTATGCACTCATCTTAGTCCTCCATTCGGACAGGGCAGTGCCTAGAAAGGGACTATGGCCAAATGGCCAAGCCAGGCCCTCAGAGAACAGGACCCCATGTTTCTGTCGTGCCCCCTGGTGGCAGTTTGTTGTATTGCAACTCACTGGCTCTAACAAGCTAGGGCAGTTCTGACAGCAGTGGCTGAGCTCAGCCCTCTGGACATCCCCGGTTTTGAGATGGTCTTGAGGTAACATTAGGATAGGACCCCTGGATGTTCTGGGAACAGCTGGAACCCAGTCACTCCTAACTGGCTGGGGAGTGGGAGAAAAGTGCAGGATGTGGGAAGACAAGGCCAGAGAAAACGACAGTCTGGGAGTTGATGGTGCTCCCTATCCATAGGCCATGGACAGACAGGGAACGTATAGAAGGGGCTTGGCAATTTTTTCATCAAAACTCAGGTGTTCAGGATAGGATTCTGCCTTAATCACCATCTTTGGTTCCTGATGCACTCTCACGCTTCCATTGAATGGTTCGCTGGGTATTTTTTCATTCTGCACAAGCTGCTATGAGCAAGGGATTTTCTTTATTTTAAAGCAGCACAGCTCCCCTTTATCCCAAAGGAAATTTTACATGGCAGTGGAAAAGTCGAACTGTTATGCTGCAGTAGGGGTGGGGGCTGACCACTAACTGCTTGGCTTCCCCTTTCTCTGCCCCACAGCCCTGAGCAGTCCCTTGGAATTCTGTAGAACGTGATCTATACCAACAATGCCCAGGAAGGCAGGAAGCTGTCTCCTCCATCTCTGGGCCCCAGTGCCCAGCACACGCCCAGTTTCAAAGCATGTTGAGTGAAATGCATTAAATGAGAGACATTTGCTCCAACAACTACCCAGGTCTGGTGTGGGGGAAAGGCACCAAAAAAATGCCCCTGCCTCCTAACGTCTCACCCACCCACCCATCAGGGTGCCTACTGTTCCCCACACGACACAGTGCAACCTTGCATGTTCTCTGGAACCCAGAAGGGGTGCCACCTCCTCCATGAAGCTTTTCCCAGACATCGCCAGCCAGTCATTTTGCCGCCTCTGAGCGCCAAATCCACTTCATCACATCTCTTTCCCACGTTCTTCCCATGCGCTCAGCCTTCAGCTCAAGTTATGGGCAGGCACACCTCATTTCCCCAGCGACGCGGATGCTGCACTCCGTAACCCTCAGGCACGTTTAACTGCCTCTTGCATCCATCCCAGCGCCTTCACCCAGTAATAGTCAATAAATTCGGTTGAGGAAGAAGTCAAGTCTCCTCATGCTCCTTGGGGCTCTCTGTCTCCAGAAAGGCCTGTTAAAAATTCTCCAGAAGGGGCACCTGGAATCAATTCGCCCTACTAAGACATGAGCATGGGGCAGCTTATCCGCTTGACAACGTGTCACCAGGCAGAATGCATGGAAGGGAAGTCTGGGTGGAAAAAAGACATTCAGGGCCACACCAGTGCCAGAACCACATACAGAGGATGGGTCTCCCACCCTGAGAAGGTTTCAGAGAGTGTGGCCAAGGAAGAGTTGGGGATAGGGGCACCAAGAGGACAGAAGCACCCTGGGCCCTACAGCAGAGTTGGCCTCCCCATGCCAGTCTCCAGGGCCTGGCAAGCTGGGACATAGGGGACTGGTTCCCTTTCTCCCCCACACAACATCTGGGGCTGCATCAGACATAACTGGTCTGGTAAAGAAAATTGTTATGGAAATATGTAACCGTGAGACGTTATCAAAGGCGTCTTTAAAGTCCCTCTTCAACCCCCAGCCGGGTGGAGGGGATTGGAAATTAGAAAACTGGGAGACAATCACAGGACCATCAAAGTGGCCGAAATTCAATCCAATCTGCAGGGTTCAGGACGGCTAGCAGACCCCTGCCCCAGCCCAGAAGCCTGCAAACCCACTGTTTAAAAACCAAATCAACAGCATCATCAGATCCGGGTCTGGAGCAAACAAACGGTGCCCACAAAGGCTTCCCTGGATTTCCCTTGAGTTGGGGAAATCTGAGAAGCGAGGCTCTGGGGAGGCGCCTAGCCCTGGGAAGGCTCCCAGCTTTCAGGGCTTCTATCTCCCCCTCCCCACCCACCCCACCCCCAGCCTGGGCTCCGGCTCTTTGGCTCTTTGTCTCCCTTTTTCCACCACTTTTTGCGCCTCTTGCTCCTTCCGTCTCTCTTCTCCATCTCTCTTTCCACATTTCTTCTTCTAAGAGTGTCCCCTCCCCCCCCCTCTCTCTCTCTCTCTCATTCTCTCTACAATTCCCTCTTGTCATCTATCTTTTTGTGATATTTCCATCCTTTTTGTGTCTTTCAGCATGGTATCTGTCTCTTTACATTTTGTCTTCTTTCTTTCTCTTTCTTTTTCCTCTCCCTTCTTTCCTCCCTCCCACAGCAACAACCTCATTCCCTTGGCTTCTCTTTAATTTTTCGGCCCCTTTTTCTGCGAATGGATTTCCTGTAATTTCAGACTACATAGGAGGCGAAATCCTCTTTGACCAGTTTATTTACCAGTACAAGTCCAAGGTATTTCCCCCAGGTCTCCAAACTCACACTGACCCTCCATCCCTGCCCATCCAGGGACACTTGTCCCATCATCTGGCACCATGACCCCTCTGTCGCTGCAATACAGGCACACAGAATAGACATGTGGTTTTACCTATAAGCTGGTTCTGCAGACATGGAAATTTATGTCTGGAGGGGTGGAATGTTACAGCACATAAAACTGATACATGCAGAGCATTTCCTTAATTTACAATTCTTTCTTATGTGGGATGAGAGAAAGAGACTGTGATTGTGCTACTAATACAGTTCTCCATATTTATCCTCAGGATGTGAGGGTTTATCTTCACATTTCTTGTGTCCCTAACCTTAAAAGACTCTGTTAGGTTACAAGTTTATGATCGCACAGGAGTCCAAGTCACGCGACTCGCTGGAAACACCCCTGAGATTCACTCCTGCAGTCTCCCAGTGACCACGAGAAAAAAAGCTCCATTTTGAGTCATTCACCTTACAAGAATCATTTCAGGAACAAAAAGGGAAACGCACACGTCTGTTTCACAAAAAATGGAACTGCGAAAGGGCAGGAGAAAACGAAAGCAGAAGCCGCGGGAGCCCCCGAGAAGGCGCGGGAGCCCACAGGGCAGGGCGCGGACATCCCATGCAGCGCGGCCATCGGGGGCCCGGTGGACCGGTGGCCCGGACACGCGGCCGGGACGCGAGGCGCAGCAGCGGTGGGTTCGGAGCAGCCAGCAGCCAGCCGCCTGTCCGGTCGTCGGCCGTCGGGCCATCTGTCCATCGCGGAGCCTGGGAGCCGCGCTTCCTACTAACGCGTTTCCTCGGCCCGCCGCCCCCGGCTCGGCTCCCGGCCACTCTGGCCAAGTGGTGGACAACGGATGAGCTCCTGTCCGTTTAGCAGGCCTCAAGTTCACGGGCACTGCGTCTGTCCCGCCTACGTACGCCCCGGCCGGGATTCGGGGCCCCGGGCCGCAGTGCTGGCGAGTCCGAGCGAGGCCCCTGCTGGAGAGAAGAACGCGCCGAGCCGCCCGGGGCTCCATCTTTGGGGCTCTCGAGCTTCAGGGCCCGCGGCGATCCCGAAAGAAACCGAGCGCCTGTTCCCTTTGATCTGGTTTTATAGAGATTTGATGTTGACATTAAACTTTGAATGCTTTTATCTATTTCAATCTCGCTCTCATTCCCATTTTGGAAGGGGATTCCTGAACCCGCGGCAAACAATCTCCGCGGGCGGGACGCGGGCACCGGGATCAGCAGGTCCTAAGGCACGAAGGCGGGGCGGGGGATACGGCGATGCTGGGCACAGCCCCTACCCACACCCACAAGCAACTCCCGCTGGCCTGGCGTACACCCACCCCTACCCGGCTCGCGCGCCCTGCGGCTCTCCGCAAGGCGGGCGCGGGAGGCCCGTGCGAGGTGCAGGAGTGGCGGACGGGCGACGGCTGGGGGTGGGGGGTGCGCAGGACGCGGAGCTGCAGAGGGACTGGGCGCCCCGCGCCTGGGTCCTCCCTCCGCAGCCCCCAAACCCATGCCGAGTCTGAATTACTTTCAGGTGTGGACCACTTAATAAAATAAATCTTCCGGGGCAGGAGGCAAGTTTCCAGGGTCCCCAACTCCTATCAGAAAACTTCACATTCAGAAAGAGAGGCTTCCCTAAAATCCTTTAGGGTTTTTGTGGAGCAGGGGGAAAGGAGGTTCAGGAACACAGGGTGTCTCTTACTAAGCTGATACCGTCCTTACCTGGGTGGGGGGACCCAGGCAGGCACTCTCTTTGTCTCTTTCCCGTTGCTCCTTGGGCTCTGGCTCTGTCTGTTCCCCTACCTGGGAAGGGAATCAACAGTCTTGGGATCAAATCACCTTTAAACTCGCCACAGCCCTCCAGCACAGTGGGAAGACCCAGTGGAAACAGAAAGCTGTCTTTTCGTCCTCTCCCTCACTTCCTTCTCTCTCCTTTTCTCCTTTGTCTCCATCATCCATTGCCCAATGATTCTCTTGATCTGAGATTTCCAAATCCAGTTTTGCAACACCCCAGGGAAACTCCAATTATCTCTAGGGCTTTGTGAAATGCTCAAAATGAAATAAACTTCAATTAACTTTAATTACTTAACTGCAGGTTATGGACCCCTAGTGGGGCAGGAGAAGCCAAGGAGGATTTTGGGGAATCAAGCAAACCATCCTGCTCTCTTGCAATTTAGGAATTCCAGCTTCAAAAACTTCAGGGCTCAGGAAAGAATTGTGGACTCAGGCAAAAAAAAAAAAGCAAGTTCCTAGGAGGTCAGGGCCTTGGTTTAGTAAGATTTGGAGCCAGGGACAGCTCTCTCTGACGGAAGGGAGCCTCCTTCCCCCGCACCCTCTCACCAACCATCTCCAGGTAGGCCCTTGGAGGAGGAAGGGAGCACATTTCTCCCCCACTCTAATTCCACATAGAATTCTGCCCTAAGGTCCAGTGGACCCTGGACATGATGGTCCTTGACCATTTGAATTCAGACCACAACAGAAGTTTTGCATGAACTTTCCAGAACAGGGGCTGACGTAAACATGCTGTCACGGTTCTGCTCTTACAGAGGAATTACCCAGAAGTCTCAGAGACCCCCTCACTCCTCACAGCACCGGCTCCAGAAAACTGCCCTTCTCCTGAGCTCAGGGACTGGACCCCGAAGAGGTGACCAGATGGTTGTGACGGAGGGCAGCTCACTCTCCCGGCATCTGACAGGAGCCCACATGTTTCCCGTACAGAGAACAAATCTGCCCCATTAAAGCGTTACTCCGTTGGGGGAAAACACAGAGGCGATATTGGAAACATACTGGGCCCACTGCACCAGCCGCCGGAAGGGGAGGCAGGTCTCCTCTGGCAGCCAGTGAAGGCCAGTGGGCAAAACTAATTCCACCACGTCCCCTGTCCACCCGCACTTGGCCGGGCAGACAGAGGGAGGGATTACTGACCGAAACATCTGCAGGGAGCGAGCCTGTGGGCCTGGTGGTATAGTTACAGACAGAGCATCTGGGGACGGAGAGGGGAAGAAGATGCTGGTGACTTGGGGGGTCTTTTGGGGGACATGGCCAGGCTGCCTGGGCTTGGGCCCCACTAGAGAGTCCACATCCCGGAACCTGAACTTTATAGCAAATAACTCCATGACCTGGGCCCCAGCAACACTGCTGATCTAAATAGCTTCTTAACAAATGGAAAATATATAAACATAACAATTGCCTCTAAGAAAAAATTTATTAAACACTCCCCCATGTTATTTGCAAAATAAATAGCTGAAAACATATGGGGAAGTGGCTGTGTCCTAATTAGCTATGTGCTCTTGGCCAAGTTTCCCTCTCTGGACCTCCCTTGCATCATTTTTAAATGAAGATGACAGCCTAGATCAGAGGTGCTGGAGCTGAAGATGCCATCAGCACGGCCTGGAGGGGGGGGGGAGTGTCAACCCAAAGTTTGCTGGGCCACACAGCCAAGACTTTATGGCTCGGTAGGTCTGGGGTAGGGCCAACCATTTGCCTTTCTAGCAAGTTCCCTGATGCTGCTTGTGCTGGGCTGAGGACCATCGTTTGAGCACCTTCGGACCAGGTGAGGTTTAGGTGATGCCGATCCTGACCTAGCATTCTGTTCTATCTCCACGCGCCTGTCCTTTCCCCTCACCCCCTGAAGTGTTTGGAACCAAATCAAGAGGCTTGATGTTTCTATACTCAAGCTTGTACCCGCTGTCATCGGGATAGACAGAATAAATCTTTCAACTGGCCAGCGTGGGCTGATCTCCCTGCCCGCTGACGGATTCCTGACCCCTCGGGTGGCGTACATATTCCTGCCTGAATTAACCCCAGCTGCCTGACTACGTACGTACGGGGCCTCAATCTCCCCACAGTGGCTAACACTGGTTTCCCTTTGTACCAAGCAGGGCTGGGCCTAATCCTAACTAAATCCCAAGCAGGCCTGTTGTGTAGAGGGCTGTCTTCAGAGGGGCTGGCAGGAGCCCAGGGTACATCTCCAGGCCCCCTGATATAGCCTGGAGTCTGCCGAACACTTGCCCCAACACACACACGCGCACACATGCACGCACACATGCACGCACACACGCATGCATGCACACACACGCAAAAACACACAAGCACACGAACACACTCCGCCACACGCGGAACCCCCCAGTCGTCAGGGGGACTAGTTTTACTTTGATGTGCCTCTCGCTGCACATTTGTTTCAGCTCCTCTCCTGGAGCCACGGCCTTATTTATCTTCTTGGCACTGGTTCTTAGAATCCTTCCATTCAGGCAGCAGCAAAATCACTCAGCTCCACTGTTTTACGAAGTTTATCAAACAGCAAAATATCCGGTCTCTTTGTCCAATGGATCTGGTGTGAATGTGCCTACAGAACTGCTTTTTCCCAGACGTCCTGGGGTCTGTGTGTGGTTACAGATGCTCCCCCCCTGTACAGAGCCCGCCAAATCCAGGGCTCGCCTGTTTCGGCTGCAAGGGGCCCCCAAAAGCAGATGCACAGCTTGAGGCTTCTCCCAAAGAGGGAGACCCAGCCACACATACTCCACACATGCACACATCGTGTTCACACCCCACCAGCCGACTCTGACCCCATGGAGATCTCCCTGCCAGGGCCCACACTCTCTAAGGGGCCAGCATGCAGACCCATTCTCACTCAGCCCCTAGTATGCCTAGTGCTGTCCCTGGGAGGGCGGCAATCACAGATCCCAGAGCCTGGCAAGCCCACCGAGAGCCTTCCTCCCTCACCCCCAAGGTCCAGAAAGTAGCCTTGACTTTGCAGTCAACAACGTGTAGGGAGTGAAGGGTCCGTCTCTGGATGGATATCTGCCTCAAGGGTTCCAAGTGTCCCCTGAAGACACATCCCTGTGCTCTTTCCGAATCAGCCTTTCTCCTGGGCTGCTGGTCACCCACATGCCACACCACCCTTCCCCCACCCCCACCAGAGCAATAAGTTGTCACTTCTTCCCACTAAGCACCTCTTCCTTCCAGCCATCCCTCTTCCTCCCCTTGGCCACCCCCCAGTTCAGGTCTTAGGCACCTCATGCCAGGGCCACTCTCTTACACGGTGTGTCCCCTGTCTTATGTGCCTCTGCTATCTTGGGCAAGTGACTGACTCTCTCGGTGCCCTCGTTTTGTCTAAGAAAGGTCAGAATTCACTAAGGCAGGGTACTTAGAGAGCCCGACCTGTAGTAACTGCCCAGTGAATGTTGGATAGCATCGTTATCATCATTATCCTGCTCAGGCCACCAAAATTCTCGTCCCCAAAAGCACAGCTCTCCTTCTCTTGCTAAATAACAACAACCACAACAATACTAACACTTATCAAACACTTATTAAAGGCCAGGCCTCCTGCAAGGGCTTCTCACTACTACCCAGTGGCTCCTGTTGTCTAAAAGAAAGAAGGCTCCCTTTTCCACATCTGCCTCGTCCTGGTCCCTGCCCAGCCCGTCTCTGTCATACCTGCCACTCCTTCATACAATGCTCTGCTGGAGGCAGCCAAGCGTCCCGTGCAACTCACCGCGTCTGCTGGACCTGGGCTCAACTCCCCTCCCCTCCATCTGTCCCGATCCTTCACATCGTCTCGGGCTGCAGCTCCAAAATTTCCAAGGACTCTCTGCCAGGGGAACAGCCCTTTGCTTTGGTCTCCAGGGCTGTGCAGCTGGAGTCCAGCCAGCAGTGCTGATATGCTCACGACCACGCAGCCGTTTTATTCTCCACCAGAAAGCAACTCAGAGCACACCATGCCTTCCTGCTTGTGTCTGTTCCCCCGCCAGGACAGCCCATCTCACACTTAGCAAATATCCTCGTATCCCTGGGTAATTGTTCATGTGTCCAAATCTCGCCTCCCCAGGAGAAAAAAAAATGTGGTAAGAAGGATCCACCCAGAATTTGGAGCAGGGGTGTGTTTTTAGCCTCCCACTCCCCCAATTCTGCCCAGCACAGTCTCTGCCCCACCCAGTACTCAGCTCCACCAAACGGCCAGAGCACAGCCCTCAACTGTTGGAGGCAATTCAAGGCAGCACTGCACGGTGGAGATGGAGCTAGCTGATTAGGGTGCCCGCCTGGGGTCCCCTCCTGGTTCCATCACTGAGGAAGTATATAACATCTTGGACATCTGACTTCATTCTCTGAGTTCTGTATTATCAGTCAGGATGTAGAAATGATAGCATCTACCTCCTGGGTGGGTTCTATGCAGTTTTAAATAGTAGAGTGCTTGGTTCAGACCTAACTCCGAGTGGGCTCCCAACACTGCCCCCCCCCAGCCCCCTGTTCCCCGATCGCTCGATTCAAGGTCTAAGGCCGGTGTTCCCCTTGCTAAGCAAACAGCAGTGCAAATATGATATTCTAGTACCCTGCTCAGGGAAAGGGCGAGCCCGCTTCATTACTTTGCCTGTGTGAACGAAGAGCCCCGGGGAGCCCTGACATCAGCCTGATGTACTGAGGGAGCCCCTAGGAGTCTGTGCTGTGGCTGCTGACATTCAGGGTACAGAGAAGGCCAGGGCACACCCTGTCTGCATTTCCGTATCTCCCCAGTCTCCTTCAAGACAGACAGTGAGTGTGGCTCTCGCTACCCACTAGGCTTTGCCACTTGCTTGCCAGGCTCCCTGCCCCCTGAGGGCCCCTTCTGAACTCATCAACGCGGCCAGTCTTTCGGAGCCAGCATGTGGCCTTCAAGCACACCCATGGAGTCAGGCACCTCGAGTGTGAATTCCAGCAGCACTCCGCAGCCGTGGGATCGGGGTGGTTCTCTGAGCCAGTCTGTGGCCGCCGGCCTCCACACCAGCCCCACGCTGGTGGGATCCTCTCAATCAGAACCAATCAGAACTGCGCAATCACTCCGATAGGACCGGAGCCTGCAGGCATGCTTGCAATCTAAGGCTGGGTCATAAACGACACTGCACCTTGTACCTGGGTCTCTCGGATCCTTCGCTGTGGCGGAAGCCAGCTGCCACGGTGTGAGGGCACCCAAGCAGCCAGGTGCAGAGCCCCCCCACAAGAGGTGGAAGTGGAGCCTCCCATCGACAGCCAACACCAGCCTGCCAATAATGGAGTGAGCCACCTTGGAAATCCATCCTGTAGCCCACACCACGCCTCCGAGTCCTGCAGCCCAGCCAATAGCTGAGCTGGGACCATGAGACGCGCAAGACGGGCCATTCAGCCAGGCTGCTCCTGGATCCCTGGCCCGTAGTCACCGACTATTGTTGTTCAAAGCCCACCGAGTTTTGACGTGATCTGCTACACAGTATCAGAAAACTGACACACAGGCAGATCTCCGTTTCTTCATTTGTTAAAAGGGGAATATTAATGCCAGCTGTGTGACAACACGAAGAGGAGATGAGATGGTGTCTGCCTGCAGAGTTCTGTGAGCGGGGCCGTTATTATTACTGACCCCACACCTCTCCTCTCCAGCTGACTCCAGGGGAGGCCAGGCAGAAGCCCTCTGACCCTTGTCATTTGTTTTTCTCCCAGTCCCTCCCCAGTGTTCACTTGCTCTCTCTTCCTGCAATGCAGGAGCAGACCCGGGGCTGGAGGGGATGTCTTGGGACACGGTGGTGAGCTCCTTCCAGAACTCTGGGGTGGGTCCTGCTCACATCTCCAAGGGTGTTCGATGATGTGTTTGCATTCCCTTTGAAGGGCCCCAGATGTGCTAATTACATACTTGTTAGCCCCATAAAAACAACAAATCTGGAATCTACACTCTGGAACCAATGGATTTCCTGCTGAAATGAGTTCAAGAGGTGCCCCGGCCAGCATTCCCGGGAAAAGCCAGAGCTCTGCTACGGAAGGGTCTCATGGATCACCACGCTCAGCCTTTATACACAACTCCTCTGCCCTCCACCAACTCTCCAACCTCAGGGCGCCCAGCAGATTGACGAGCATGTTCTGCTGCTTCTCCGCTTCTTCTCTGCAGGCTTCCTTACTCCCTGACTGCTAGTATGGGTCATGTGCCCCCCTAAAGTTGGGGGACTTCTGGGCCCTGGGGCTTGCTCCCTCTCATCTCCCACTTGAAGCTGGGTTTGGCGGACAGACCCAGTGCACGGATGGATGTCCGTGGAACCATCTTGCTCTCCCTGTAGGCTCCCTTCATTAGGGTGGACCCCTCCATCTCTGTCTCTCTTCCTCCCACTTCAACCGGGACTCTTCCTGCTCTGGCCCCAGCAATTCAGCAAATCGACGTTCCTTTCCAAATGTGGCTTCCTCTTTCCCACCACTGGGCTGTTCTCTCTGGATGCCCTCTCTTCCTACCCCCTCTGCACCCCCTTCCCTGTTAATCCCCCCCTTGATTTTCTGGAAGTGTTCTATGACCATCTGCCCCCAGCCCAAGGCTGGGACAGGTGCCCATCTCATCGCCCCTGTGCTTTCTGCCAGCACAACACAGCCCATGACCTCAGTGCTCATTGCTCTGTGAGTCCTCTGCCAGCCTGGAAAAGCCCTGGGAGGAAGGCTCCTGTCCTCTCACCCAGTCCTCACTGCGCAGCCCCACTGTCTGGGACATGGCAGGCACTCGAAACATGCTCAACGAATAAACCAATGCAGCATAGCAATTTATCAGTGTGTTAGAACTGCCAAGAAGTCCAAATCTGCCTCCTTCTGCTTTACACCAAGAATGAGTTCATCAGAAGCTCTCCTACAAAGTGACTTCTCCTGGTCTGCGTTGACATTTGCTGCACACCCTGTTTACATTCATGTAAAGGCAGTAAGGCAGCCATGGGCCCAGACCAAGCTCTCAGGACACATCCCAGACACAGCCCCACCTCTCCGCTCACTGCCCCCATCCCAACCCGACCCCAGGGAGGTGGGCAGAGAGTGGAAGTGGAGAAATACAGGTTCAGGGTGGAAGTCAGTCTCAAGCAACATCTGTCTAAACACTGTTTTGTTCATTCCAACAAAGGTGAACCACAAAATCCTCGTTTTCCAGGGGAGAAACTGAGGTATGGACAGGTTAAGTGGCTGTCCCAAGGAAACAGATCAAATAAACAGAAGAAAAAAAATAGCTCCCTAATGTCCCAGAAATTTCACCCCAAACCCGAGACTGCAGTCTGGATTGTCAGCCCGGGATTCTGGGTCCCCACAGCACAAAGCTCCCTGCCCCCTTCTTCCTTTCTTTTAAATATCATGGATGAGGAGGAAGCACCGGATCTGAGGGTTTATTTACCATTCCTTAGCCTGACCTTCCAGGAAGAATGTCACTAATGAGAAACAATCTCCTTGGGCTCCCAAACCCAGAATTTTCATAGGGATCAATTTAGGATTTCAGAGTCTAAACAGGACAAGGGGCAATACCAACGGCCTTCCCTTCGAGGGGGGAAAAAAGGCAACTGAGTCTTTGCTATCTGGAAGGAAGTTTTTGTATATGTCAGATCCGAGGTATTCCGACCCCTTCAGATATCCACTGGGGAAATGGGAGCAGCCTTCACCTTCCTGTGCTGTGGGCTGAGGGGAAGTCGAAAGTGAGAGAAAGCGGGAGTTGGGGCTCCTTCTCTGATTCTAGAACCGACCTCACAGGTGGGGCTGACACCAGGAACTTTTTCTCCTGAAACCAGGTTCCAGCCTAATTCATATCCCAATGCCGATTTTGTCAAGGGGGAGGAGACATTGCCACTCGGGCCAAGTGTGTGCTCTCCAGCGGCAGGAAGCACATCTAGCATCCCAGTGCCCTCACGCCGTGCCTGGCACATAGTAGGTCCTCCTAGGGGATGAACGAATGAAGCAATTGGCTGTTGCTAGAACAGTTGCCTAGACACAGCCAGTGAGTGCCATTGCCATTTTAATAGACTTTCTCAGCAGGTGGGAAGTTAGTCGCTCTTGTAAGGTTTTTCAGGATGGGACTAGGATGATCTGGATCATGGCATCAGTTCTTCTCACTTACTCCATGGATAGTTCAGCAGTGAGGAGCGCAACGCCAAGTGGTTATAGAGCAGCAGGATGGCGAACTCACAGATTCTCTGAAGACACTGCCTCACATCTGGCTACACCAGGCGGTCGTAAAACCTCTCAGGTGTTCACCACTCTGTTTCATTTGGTCTCAGTAACCACCCTGCACCTACTGTCCCAGCCACTCCAGCATGAGGGGTGGCCTGTCTCAATAAATGCCACTCCATGGGCAGGAAGGCAGCGGTGTGGTTCTGTCCCTAGTCTGCTCTGGCCTCGACTTCCTTTGCAGGGAGAAGTCCCAGCCTTCCTCTGGGAACACGAGTGTGTGCACTGGATGATTTCAGCTTTGTCATGTTTGCCGAAGGACGGGCAGGTGCTCAGTTGTCAGTAGGGGACCATGGATCTGGGCATCGATTCTGGTTCTGTCACAACGTGGCTGTGGCCACCGTAGACAAATGGCTCCCTTCTGTGGCCTCAGTCTCTTCTCTGTAAAATGGGAATAATAATTGTGCCTGCTTCTTGGAGTTGCGAGGACTAAATAAACCTGTGTCTGTAGGCTACATCAGATACTGGCTGGCTTGCTATAAGACGTATTAGCCACTGTTTTTTCTGTAAAATGAGGGCCCCTATTACTCCAGGACCTCTCAGCCCTCCCAATGGAAAACCTGGACAACTCTAAGAGTGCCACTTTTTGTATTTTCTATGTGCCTCTGCCCCATCAAACTCCCTCGAGATCTCATAGAGATAGAGTTTGTACTGGTGGTTTGAAAGGGGGAACGGGAAAGCAGGAATGGGTACCCTGCCTTGCGTGATCCTGGGGAAAAAAGCCACCTGTAGGGCCACTCTATCTACCCATCCCATCTGAATGTAAGCTGGGGTTTTCTTTGGCCTCACTTTGTTTGGTAGCATGGAAATTGGTTCTGGTCAGAGAGTGGAAAATGGCAGGAGAGGCTTCTGGGTTTGGGCAGGGCTGTGAGTCTCAGCTCCAGCCTCTAGGCCATTCGGCCCCCGGGGTCAGGAACCTTCCACCAATTGCCATCTCTGGATAGTATAATGGTAATAATAATCTCATTAGCTAACACGGTGCATCACATCTATCAAAACAGCCTTCATCCGGGTGCACGGCCCATTTTTATGATGAGGAAACTGAGGCTGAGAAAGGTTTATTAGCTAAGGCAAAACACTCAGCATTTAAGCCCAGCTGCCTTGTTTAAAACTGTTGGTGTTTTTCCTGTGTCCTCCCTGCATGTCTCACAGTAAGCTGCTCCATTCCTCTGTGGAACAAAAGTGGTGTCCTGAGTTGACACTGACTCCCTCCTGAAGAGTCAACAATACCCACAGCCCTAAGCCCAAGAACTATGGAAAAACCTTACTGATGAGCAAAAGGGATCGAGGCAAATTGATTGCCCAGGGCTGCAAGCCACCAACCCTGGAGAATGGATCCCCCTGGTGAGGCCAGAGAGGAAAGCTTACCTCTGAGCTGCACCTCCCTCTTGGCTGGAAAAACCTCCCCAGGTGCTCCCACCTCACCTCCCCAGCCTCTACAGCCTGTGATTAGGGCCCCTAATGGCCGTAATGCCTCCAATGTGGTGTTTAAACCAATAAGGCATCAGAGAAGTTAGGGTATGTTTAATAATGGCTTAATGACTACTTGTGAGATGCAAGGCTTCTGGTTCCTGTTTGGCCTTGATTTACAGCCCAACTCTGGCTGAGGACAGCCAAGAAACCCCCTCTAAGCCCCCAGCGGAAGAGGGAGGTGTTCACACCAGGCATCTTGGATTCCTTTAAAAATTGAGAATTCAAATGAAATACAACTGATGTTTGACTCCCCGTCCCTCTCACTAGTCTCTAGAGGCACTGAAAATAAAAAGCAGTGTAACCCAGACTTGGGGACTCAATCCACAGAAAGGAGTAGGGTCCCAGGTCAGGAATGTCTTCTCAGATCTTAGGGCGGGGGTTGTTTCTCTTCTCAGAAATTCCAAGCTATTTCCCTAGTCCTACGTTTCCTTTTGGGGTGGGGGGAGATTCAACTCCTAGAAGATGCCACACTCCCCTCCCCTACCCGCAAAATGGCAGGCCTAGGACAACAGAGCCCTAAGGTCCGGGCTGCAGCCAACCTCTCTCCGGTGAATCAATGCACACTTCCACATCATTTGAAAGATATTCACTCCGCGCCTGCTGTTCAAACCTCAAACCCTCTATGTACCCTTCCACCTGCTCCAAAGACAGCCTCTGGGGGACCCTGCTCAGTCCTGAGCTGCCCCTGCCAGTCCCCTTGCCCCTCTGGTTCTGCATCTGCTTCTCAAACCCACCAGGAATACACAGAAAGGCTCCAAGGATCAACTCGGTCCAGAATCCAGAGTCAGATGAAGACACTAGCGACGGTTCAAGGTCCCACAGCTAGTTAAGGATAGCGCCCTGGCCCAAACTTCCCAGGCCCCATTCCCGGATTAGAGCTGTTTCCACACACCTCTTCCCAAGGACTCCTGTCCCAGTGAGGAACACGGGATCCCCGGGGGGAGGTGTTTCCAGGGTCCCAGCCAGCCCAGCCCCTCCCCCACCCCGCCCTTATCCCAGGCTTCCGTCCGGACACCAGGCCTAAGAGTGCTTGCTGCCGTGCCTCACGCCTCTAGGGGCGAGAACCTCCAGGCTGGATGTCAGGACCTAAGGTGCTGCTCTGAGCAAGGGACTCACCAAGATGGGCAGACAAAAGGGACCCTGCCGTCGAGACAAGGTGGCTTCCTCCCTCTGCTCGTACTGCTTCTGATACACGGGCTGGGGTGAATCAGGGGGCTCCCGGGCTCCGAGGGGTTAACCCGCGCGGGGCCGCACGTGACGTGGATGGTTCCAGCATTAAGTCAGAGGCGCGGCCCCCTCCCCTGTCCCCCGCCCCCCGCGGCGCGCGCCGCTCCCGGGGGCTCCGCGCCCCCGCGCCCAGGTCCCTCCCCCTTGGCGGGCGCTCGCAGGCCGCACGGGCAGCGCGAGCCCCGAAGCCCCCGCGGCGTGTGTGCCGGGAGCCGGCATGGACCCCGAGCGCTGCGCGCCTTTCGGCGTGGGGCCCGGGCCTGGCCCCTACGCGGCCGCGGGGGACGAGCCACCCGGCCCCCAGGGGCCCCCCGCGGGCGTGCCTCACCTGCACCCCGCGCCGCCCCGCGGCCCCCGCCTGACCCGTTTTCCGGCCTGCGGGCCCCTGGAGCCCTACCTCCCCGAGCCGGCAAAGCCGCCCGCCAAGTACCTGCAGGACCTCGGGCCCGGCCCGGCGCTCAACGGCAGCCACTTCTACGAGGGCCCCGCGGAAGGTAACGCGCGGCGCGGGCGTAG
Source organism: Spilogale gracilis (assembly GCA_004023965.1). NCBI lineage: Eukaryota > Metazoa > Chordata > Mammalia > Carnivora > Mephitidae > Spilogale > Spilogale gracilis. Next base: position 59,067 of record PITA01002059.1, read on the forward strand.
CGCGCAGCCCGGACCCGCTCTCCTTCCCTTCCCGGGCCGGGCCTCCCCGCTTCCTTCGCCCGCTCGCCCAGCTCTCGACTGTTTGACCCTCTAGCCCCTCGCCATGGCTCCCGCAGAAGGCCCACCGGCGCTGTTCCCGGCCGGGCAAAGCCAGCGCCCCGCGGGAGGCAGAAACCCCCGGGGCTCCCGTGGCGGGAATGGGAGGCGGGAGGTCGCGCGAGGGTGGAGCGGCGACGGCCCCGGGCCCAGTGAGGCCCGAAGGCGACCGGAGGCGAGAAGGAGAAATCATGCTTGGCCGGAGTTGGCCTGGACCTGCCACTGACCCAGAAGCCCGGACCGGGCTCAGGGCCGGGGCGCCACCCCGAGCCCTCGGTCCCGATGCGGAAAGAGAAGCGCAGCTTTTGTATGTGGCGCCCGTTCTGGGCCCTGAGCTTGGGCCCTGACCTAGAGTGGCCAAGCAGGACTCAGCAGAGGGCCGCGCCCTGGCCTCCGCCGGCTTCTCCTCCCCAGGCCCAGCCTCGGTGGAGGAGGCGCTGCCTGCGCGTGAGGCATTCGGCGGCGCGGCCGGGGCCTTTCTCAATACGGTATAACTGTGTTCTTATTTCTCAGACTAACCTGGTCTCTCCCCGTCCTTATGCACGGTGATGGCCGCCCTTCTCGCAGTCTTGGCTTCCTCGCACTGGATCGTCACGGCTGGGGCTGTCGAGAGCAGTCCTGGCGGGCCTATCCCCTGGGCGCCTCGGGCTCCTGGGCCGGTGCCCCATGCGCCAAGGCCAGTTGGACCGCGCCAACTCCGGGGAACGCGCCTGAACGTCGGGGCTGCCACACGGGCCGGCAGCCCTGCTGCCACCCGCTGCACCCGCTGACCCGTAGGAGTCTGGGCGCCCGCCCCGTCTGCGCTGCCACAGCCCGAAACTTAGGCCCAGAGCTGGATCCTCGGCGATCGGCCCCAACCCGCCTCCACCCTGCTGGCGCCTCGCTGTCCTCCGCTGAGTGGCCAGGCAGCTCGGCCTTCCCCCAGCCGGGGCGATGGGAATGTGTCGGGTAGGGTGGGGAAGTGTGTGGGGGTCAGCGGAGGAAATGAGCGAGTCCGCGGAGCTTCGCGTCTGTGCCCTTTGAAAGAGGCTCTCCTGATAAAAACCACAGTTGGGACTTAATGAGAAGCAGTTGGCCTGGCTCCTCTGATCCCAGCCAGACGGCGGCGGCCACGCAGCGCCATGAGCACCGCCAGGGACAGGTACCTGGGCTGGCTCGGCACGCCGGGTCGAGCAGGACCCACCCCGCGGTCCCGCGTCCTACTGGTTGCGCCAGATCCTACACGCACCGCGGGAACGCGGGGACTGGCACACTGCGGAGAGCGCTGGGGCAGAACGAGCGGCGGGGGCAGCCGGCGACGGGGCGAGGGTGTGAGCAACGAAATGCCTAGAAGTAAAACCAAAGAGTGTTAACAACCACCAAAAATAAGGAAAAGGAAATTGAACGAAAAACAACGGAGAAGAGAGCCGAGAAGGAGAGGTAGACGAAAGTCGGCAAGCCGGGCAGAGCGTTAAGAAGTAAACGGAGAGCGAACGGAAAGGCAGAATTAAAAAAAGCAAGCGGCGGATCGAAGGATCGAACGAAGCGGGTAAATGGAGAAGGAGGGAAAGGACGAAGAAGAGTCGAAGCAGAAAAAAAAAAAAAACGAAAGGAAAAAAGGGGCGATCTTAAAAGAGCAGAAAGCTGAAGAATGCGATCAAGTGGGAGAGGAAAATTAACGATTCAAGTTGAGCGCAGGACCGGCCAAACGAAAAACAGGAGCGGCGGGTGCGAGAGAAGCCTGAGACCCTGGCCGCCGTCTCTTCTCCGGGGCCGGAACTGGGCGGGCGCGGGCCGCTTGCGTCCCGCGGCGGAGCGAGGCTGCTGGGAAGGAACGGCCCCGGGGACTAGGGCCACGCAGTCTACCAGGTGGGAAGTGGCTGCAAAGGGGAAGCCCGCCTTATTTCCCCCGCTTCTCAACTGACCGGCTCCGAACGTTTCCAGTTCAGACCAGTGAGCGCGCAGCTGCGGCCCATGTGCGGCGCGATCTTGCCGAGGCCCGGCAGTAGCGCGCTGGAGAGCCGGGCGCTCGTCTCCAGCTCTTTGCGGAGCCATTGGCCGAGAGCGCCCATCCTTGCCCTAGACCCTGGCCGCGTCCTGGCGGTGCCGGCCACCCTTTTGAGGCCCGTGCGCGCGGCTGCTCAGAGGGCCGGAGAAGTGCCCGACCGTTAGTTCCCGCTCCGCTGCGCTGGGGACCGCCCGGTTCGTTCCCTGGCTTGGCTCGCTGACCTGGGAACCCGCCCTCCACCTCGGAGGCCCTGAGCGGAAGGGCTCACCGGACCGTTCGCAGACCTCGTGAAGGATTCCAAGTCAGGGTCCCCCGGCTGAGGGGTCCAGGCCAAAACTGGAAACTCTAGAGAGAGCACCAGGGCCCGCCGGGGTCCGCGCCGGGAGTTTATGCCCACGACCGCGTCAGGTTACCAGCCGGAGCTGCGTGCCAGAGCCCAGACCTCTGCGAGCTCTGCGGATCGCGTGGGAAACAGCGTGGAGCAAGACTCCTGCGGCGGCCAAAAGCCGGGTGGTCGGTCCTTCGGCCTCAGTGGACGCTAGCTGGGAGGGCAGTGGGACTCCGGGTTGGTGTCCGGAGAGGTACCGCTCCCCAGCGGCTAGCTGGGGCTCTGGTGGCCCCCAGGGTGTGGGACAGCAGCGGTCCGTCGGGGACTGAGGACTAGACTGCCTCAGAGGTTTTTGCTCTGGCTCCTGTCTTTCAGGCTGCCTTGCAGTTGTGCAGGCTGTGGACCCCTGTCCCCCACCCCCTGCTGAGCAGCAGGATTCCAATCTCTACCATGAGCACTCCTTCCCCCTTTAACCACCCAGTGTCCCCACCAGGTGCAGGTGACTCCTATGAACCGCCTGTAAACACCTTGGAAGTGCTCCCCGCCTCATGGGGCACCCTGCTCTTTAAAAGTTCAGGCTCAAAATTTTGCACTGCCTTTCCTTCCTTTCCTTTACTGCTGCCCTTCGCTGATCCCACCCCTTTTCCCCATTGCACCTTGCTCTTCAGGAGATTCTAGAAGGTGTGCCTCTGTCCCCCCAAAGAGGGGGGTGCCTGCTTCTCCCAGGAGTCCTCCAGGTAGGTAGAGGTTTCAGGGCCATAGCGATGAGGAGGAGGAAAGTACGGAGGTCCCCTGGGAAAGCTCTAGAATGGGCAGGATTGGGAGGCCAGCCAAGGCCAGCAGGCTTGGCCCCTTTTCTGGGTGGCTATTCTGAAAAGTCCTGCTGTGCTTTTATCTCTCACTCTGGTAGCTCAGAGCCCAGAGCTGGTCACTTCTTCTGGGCAGATCCTATTCTGACAGACACACAGACAGAGGAGTGAAGCCTCAGAACTTTGGAGAGCCCTCTACAATGATGTCACTGCTCCCCTCGCCCCATCCCTGAGCCACCCTCACCTTTTTTTTGCCTGGAGTCCAGCAGGACCTCCCTCTGCACCAGGATCCAAGATCCCCCCTCTCAAACCTGCTGGAGGCGGGGTGTCCCCTTCCAGTCTCCCACCCCAGCCCCCAACCATTTTCAATTATTTGGCTCAGCCTCTGTGAGTCCTTCCTAAGCTGATGCCCATAGAACTACCCCTGGAACCAAAACATGTTGGCCAAGAGTGGAAGTTAGTGGCTGGAGCACTTTCTCCTCGATGCTGCGCCCGAGCTGTGAGCCTGGTACCCAAGGGTCAGCCCCCTGACTCTGCCAGGCCTCCAGGACCGTCACACAACCTGGAGCTTCCTGCCCAGCCTGGGTGGTCCTGGGAGGTCTCTGACCATCTTCCAGCTGAGGGGGACCATGCCCAACTTGTCCTCCATAATGCAGACAGCGACTCCTCAGAGCCAGAACTGGAGAATCCCATCTCTCTGGTCCCACCCTTCCCTGATGGCAGCTGTGATCCTGACAGCAAGTCCCACGGAGGAAACCGCCTCTTGGTGCCAGCCTGCTAGGCCACTGGGGCCCGGGCCCTGCTAGGGATGGGCCAGGGCTAGGGCAGGGCTATGTGAGTCAGTGGGGCGCCTTTGTGGCTGCGTTCCTGCTGTCCCAGTGGGCTCTCCAGATTTCATGGCCGTGCTGCTAGGGGGGCCTCGCCAGAGGAGAGGGCGGAGTAATCGGGGTGACCTATTTTTCACCATGACCGGGTTGTGGCAGGGCTCCACCCAGCCTCCTGAGTGTGGGCTAGCATGTCAGAGTGGGACTTCTGGGAACTGTGCCCATCTGCAGTCGGGTCCCCTCTTCCTGCTGGCTCATCATGGGCAATGAGGGAGCTATAGTAAACTGCCGAGGAGGGAGGGGGCAGTCCAAAGCCAGAGTGATGGGGGTGGGAGCTGAGTCCTGTTTCAACACTGGTTCCCCCAAGTCCTGACTCTCCTCTGCAGATAGCCAACCTTTTGCTCTCTAGTGCTGGAGCTCAAGTCTTGGCCCAAACATCACAATTTCCAGAGGAATGAGACAATCTCTTTTGGATGCGTCTTTGCCCCATCTTGTCCTTCATGCCCCAGGGCTGGGGGTTTTGCTGTTGCCCTGAGATTTGGGGTTCAGAGAATGAGAAACGGCCAGACCAGCCAAAGAGGATCTGAGTGTCCCTGTCTGTCCCCTGCCTGGACCTGGGACCAGAGGCAGGGGCATGAGGACCTGGGAACCACAGCCCCCCCCCCCCCCGTCAGGGCCAAGGAGACACTTCCTGGTGGGGGTGGGAGATGTCAACCACCCCATGCTTGCCCCCTCCACCCGCCTCTGCGCCAGGCTGTGCCATGGCTCCAGTCCTGGCACCTCCACACCCTGTGGGACATACCACCACAAAGCGCTTCCCCGAAATGAACCCTCTGCTGCCCCAGCAGACCCGCCCAGACCACAGAGCACATGGTTCCCCAGGGCCCCCTCCCCAGCTGGAGGCTCAGCAAGCAGGCTTCCAAATGCCAGGCTCCCATGGAGGGTGGCTGCTGGGACAAGGGAAGAGAAAGGAAGGGGGAGGCGGGGACTGAAGCGTCAAATGTTCTGCCCCCTCCCCCAGTCCACCCACAAAACCCCCTGGTTCGGTTTCCATCCTCCTTTTTGTGTTTTCCATTGCAGCTGAGGAGAAGGCTTCCAAAGCTGCCAGCTTCCCCCAGCTGCCCTTGGACTGCCGAGGGGGCCCCAGAGACGGGCCCTCTAGCTTGCAAGGCTCCCCAGGCCCTTGTCTGGCCAGCTTGCGTGTCCCTCTGTCCCCGGGACTCCCAGACTCCATGGAGTTGGCCAAGAACAAGAGCAAGAAGCGGCGGAACCGCACGACCTTCAGCACATTCCAGCTGGAGGAGCTGGAGAAAGTCTTCCAGAAAACCCACTACCCTGATGTGTATGCCCGGGAGCAGCTGGCTCTGCGAACGGACCTAACCGAGGCCCGGGTACAGGTGAGGGCACCCCGGATGTGGGCCTCTCTGGCTGCCTCTACCACATGACCACGGGCCAGGCTATGGAAGGGTCGGGAGAGGTGGGCGCTAGTGCCACACAGAGCTGCCTTTCCCAGGTGCTGCCCTGGGCCTGCCCCCTCCCTCAGCTCTCCCTCCATGCCCAGCTCTGATGCAGCCACGGGCTTGCAGCCCAAGTGCCTTATGGGGTAGTGGTGTCTGAGAGTCTTATCTCTGCCACTTTCTAGCTGACCAGGTGACTTGGGGCATGTCGTTGGATCTCTCTGTCTATCTTTGGATGGTCTTTGAGCATCACAGATGCAATAGCTTTTTGGAAGCAGTGAAATGCCCAACACATTGGGCTGCTCCGAGGTAGCTGCCCAGAGCAGGAGGGTCCCCACTGGGGGGTCTGAGGCTCAGTGATGCTCAAAGCCAGCCCGAGCCAGCAACCGTCAGGCCCACCAGCTCCCAGACCCCGGCTAGGAGCCCTTCCCCACCCAGCCAACTCTCCCAGCAGAGATCAGGCCCCAGGGCTTCCTGATCCAGGGCTGTGGCCAGCTTCAAGTAGGAGGTTGGGGGTGAAGTGTCCGAGGGACACTGGGAACTGGGGAAAGGGAGAAGGGAAGTCCAAGACAAGTCGGAGGTGAGAAAGACCAGCAAGATGGCAAGGAGAGGGTGGGATGGGGAAGGAGACTTCAGTAAAAGCGTGGCCGAAGTGGAAGATGGTGGTTGTTGTCTTCCTTTGACTTGGAACTGGCCTGATGAGCAGCAGCAGGCTCCCCGAGGCCAAGCAGGAGGTGCTGGCAGAGGGGTGAGGTTTGGGCTTCTCAGGAGAGGTGAGGAGGTGACCTTACACAGAGGAGACCTAATAGGGACAGAACTCATACATATCGCACACCCTATATGGGACCTCCCTCTGGCCAGATATGGGGACTGGCAAACCAGGCCCCAAAGAAGCCAGCTGCCTTCTAGCAGAGAAGGCCCTACAGGTGGATTCAGTATAGGACCAGAGGGGCTTGGGCTATTTTCCCCTTCTCTTCTGGGTCCTCCTGCTTTCATTTTCCTCCCAGGCGACACCCAAAACACACTTTTTTAAGACTGTGATCTTCTAGGATGGCCCAGGGCCAGGGCCAGCAGGGTAAGAGACCAAGCATTTACAATAGTCCCAGAGTCCTTGAGCCATGGAAGTCGGAACACGGAGTCTCCGGACTCTCAGCGAGCCTCTGGGTGGGGTCCGAATAGCCATGGCCATGGAACTATCTTGGAGGGGTGGAGGGCATCCCCCCACTCCTCTCCCAGGCCTTTTCAACCCCAAAGGGGTGCAGGGGTGGCCGCAAGGCCCCCAGACTGATGGCCGAGGCCCTAGAGTAAGGCACTTTTCTCTGACAGGAAAGTGACAGCCACCTGTAGGCCCTGCCCCATGGGGAGCAGTAAGCCACCACACAGCACAGAGCCGAGGGCAAGGCCCAAGTGCAGATGGCAGGCGACCGTGGGGGCTGTAGAGACAACCAGGGATGGTGAGGAAGAATGCCCAGTGGAGCAGTCCCCTTTACCGGCTCCAGACTCCTTCATCTGCACACTGGGGAGGATAGAGAAGGAAAGGCAGGATGGTCCCTGACCTTGCCCTAGGCTGCCTCTGCGATCTCTGCCTCTGGGGTTTAGTGGGCTGGGGGTCTGACAAGCTCCTTAACCGTGGGCTTCACCTGCCTACGCGGGTGGGAACGGCCACCGTGGGGGTGTGTGTGAGGGGCTGAGGTGGGGTTCCTTTCACACTCACACGCACACTCACACACACACACACATACACAATTTGTTGTGGCTTCCAACCAGATCCCTGGAAAGCAGGGGAACAGTTGGGTTTGGTTCAGTTCGGTTTTGATATTGCCAACATCTGGCCCAGAGCTGGACACAGAAATGTCTATTAAATGATAGAAACACAGAACACATGCACGGGTACTGTAGACATAAGCCCCAGCGCCGACGCCAAGGGACAGAATGGTCGTAGAAGTGCGCACAGGGGCGTCTGGCACACAGGTGGGCCGCCCTCACCTGCCAGGCGCTCTCAGATGAGTGGGAGACACAGATTACAAGATGGACAAGGGTAATGGGGTGTGCTTTGAGAGAGATGCCGGTGCTCACCCAGGCCAGTGGAGATGTAGGCGTGTGTGTTGGGGTGAGGCGGGCAGCCCAGGCAGGGGAGTCACAAGGTGGCGGATGGGTTCAAAGGCAAGCAGGCGTGAGAGGCAAGTAGGAAGAATCCAGTGATACTGCCGGGCTGGGGGCGAGGCTGGGAAGAAGGGCAGGGCCCAGGGCCCAAGGGCCTTCTTGCAGAGCTGAGCTCCGGGCTCACGATGGCAGTTGGGCGGCCTGGGAATGGAGATGAGTCCGGGGAGGCCGAGGCAGTGCCCAGAGCCCCTGAGTCCACAGCTCCCAACACTCCCTTAGTGGCACAGGCAGGCAGGAGAACCAAGAGAGTGACAGCCTGGTGACTGGGGGTAAGGGTTGGCCCAAGGGACCGAGAAGCCCCCTCTGAACTCGGGACTTCCTAGACCCCATTCCAGGCTCCCCGGCCCTGAGCACAGCAAGGATCAGGCTGCTGCAACTTCGGATCCTCCAGGTGGGAGGCAGCTCCTGACCATGCAGGACACTGCCACCTTCCTCCGAGCCACTACCCTCAGCCTCCCTCCTCCGTCCCCAGGTCTGGTTCCAGAACCGCAGAGCCAAGTGGCGGAAGCGAGAGCGATACGGGAAGATCCAGGAGGGGCGGAACCCCTTCCCATCTGCCTATGACATCTCTGTGCTGCCCCGAACAGACAGCCACCCGCAGGTGAGACCCCCCCCCACCCCGCATCAGGGCCTGGCCACGTCTCACGGGGTGGCGCTGGCCCCAGGGAAATCTGTGGGACCATGGGTAAATCGCTTCTCCTCTGCAAAGTGGGGTTCCTCCCTGTCTCGTGAATGAGGCGTGCTGAAGAGCTGGCCCTGAAAGAAACCTCAGGCAGGGGTCTCCTGAGATGCCATTTTGAGTGTTGGAGGCAGGAGGGGGCGGATTCTAGACCCTGGCCAAGCAGAGGTTGCCCGGTAGGTTCCTGGAGCCCTAAGGGCAAAGACAGAACCCCCAGGCCAGGGAGGCAGCCCCTGGGCTACTGATTCATGGGTCTCCTTTTCTGTCTCTCTTTTCAGCTGCAGAATTCCCTGTGGCCCAGTCCAGGGTCTGGGAGCCCCCCTGGCCCCTGCCTCGTGTCTCCAGAGGGCATGCCCTCCCCGTGCATGTCTCCATACTCCCACACTCACGGGAACGTGGCCGGTTTCATGGGGGTGCCAGCCACCCCTGGAGCCCACCCTGGCATCTACTCCATCCATGGCTTCTCCCCTGCCTTGGGAGGCCACAGCTTTGAGCCTCCCCCAGATGGCGACTGTAAGTCTCCAAGCCTCATCTCGCTCAGGGTGAAGTCCAAGGAGCCACCCAGCCTACTGAACTGGACCACGTGATCGGTCACGTGGGCTTGCAGACTAAGTGGCCCACCCCCCTCTGCTGCTGTTCCCAGCTGCTCCTGACCCACCCCAGCCTGGACGCTAGAGAGGACACACCTCTGCCACCAAGCCCCAGATGGTTCCTGGGGGCCCAGGCAGAGCAGCTGGGACCCTCAGCCTCCCGCAGGGAACAAGGTAGAGCTTTTTTCTCTTAAAATAAAGGGGCTGCCCAGGACAAAGGGGCTGCAAGCAGGTGGGACTCTTCCTACCACACACTGGGTCCCTTCATCCAACTCTGGGCTGGAGGAAGACACTTGCCCTGCTTCCTTCAGACTTTGTCCAACTTTAACTGTCATCCTGCCAACTGAAATGGCTGAATTGGTTCCTCATTCAGGGAACCCAGGAGGATAAGAGGACGACACGGGTTGAACCAGAAGCAGCTCTTTGTGACTTAGGGGAAGAAACCAGTCTTGCAGCAGCATCTAGGGCCTGCCTTACTTCCCCCTCCCACCACCAGGGGGCGAGCGCTCAGCATCTGGAGCTCACAAGGGCCTGAAGGCTGTCCTGGGAAGTGGTGCAGGGAGCCCGGCTCCAGCCACCCCTTACCCCCACCCTGTGTTCCCCCCCAACACGCCATGGAGTCCTCTCCCCATCCAAGGGGCTGAAAGTCCCCCAGACACCACCAAATATTTGGATTCTCTTTTATGGGATCAGGCCAGAGCTATGCTATGGAAACTGTAGGCTCTCTTGGTTTACTCGTTTGATGTTGGTAAAAATAGATTTCCACGGAGTCTAAGCCCTTGAGATCTCAACCCCCACTTTTGTAAAAAAATAAAAAATAAAAAAAATAAAATGTGCTGCCCAGCATAATAATAAAGATGGCCGTATTTTTTTAGACCAGGTGATTGTGTATCCTCAGGGCTTGGCACTTGGTTCACTGGTCTGTACCCGGGCTTCAGGCTCAGCCAGGCCCTACTGGGGGGCCAGCAGGGATCCTGGGGGCTAGGAGAAGGCAGGCCTGCAGCAGGGCCCCCAGGGCTGACAGATGCCGTGCTTGGCCCTGTCACCTGGCCAGGATCAGCTTGTGTGGCTGGTAGGAAGAGCCCAGCTCTAGGGCTGTTGGGCCCATGTGGAAGGGAAAATGGGGGCTGGGGATGGGAAGGCGGAGATAAACTCGTGGCTGAACTGGCAGTGGAGGGGGGGATGGAATGAAAGAAGGGGGACCCCAATGAGGGCTCTGAGCTCCCCTAGGCCAGAACCATGGGAGTAGGGCAGCCCCCTTCTCCCAGAAGCCCCAGGAACTGTGGGACAGAGACAAAAGCCAGGACTCTTTCTTGTGGTTTCAGAGTATTAGCCATTCTATCCTTCATCCCCACTTTCTGCCTTATCTCTGCAGCCTGGAAGGCAGGAGGAAAGCAGGCCTGGCCCTCCCACCCTCCCAGTAAACACAAGCACATTGCTCAGAGGGGCTCAGCCTCAGCTAGTGGCCCCGCCACCAGGCCCTGGGCCTCCTCCTCCAGGCACAGAGAAACCTGAGCACACAAAGACATCAGTGCTGTGCTCATTCCGAAAAAGGGAGCAAATCCCCCATCAGATCAGATCTTCCTCTGGCAGTGTGACTAGGCTGAAGCACCCTCCAGAAGGAACCAGTGTCTTCCTTCCCTTCCCTTCATTCGAGGGCCGGGATGCTGTTGATCTCTCTCCTCTCTGTATGGACCCTGACTCTGGGGTCCACGCGAGAGCCCCGTTATCCATCAGGAAGGGAAGAGTTGGAGTAGTAGGGAGAGGCACCCCAGCACCTCCAAGAAACACAACCCCCTCCCTCACACAGCTCGTCAATAATGACTGGGGCTCAAACCCAAATTTTGAACTCAGGGCTAAGACCACTGCACTCGAAGTTTCTGCATCCAAGGAGTGGCCAGCAAAATTTTGGATTTCTGCGTCACAAAGTCAGGGAGATGCAGAAAGATTAGTTTGTTCTACAAATATTTATTGAGTGGCCAGACATTGTGCTGGGTGCCAGAGATAGAACAATGGTCAACAAAAAAACCACAATTCCCTCTCTCACACAGCTCGGGAAAGGGTGGGCTGGGAGCGAGAACCATGCTGGAGGGAGGCCCTGGCGGGGGGAGGGCACCAGGAGGCCAGAGACCAGCTACTGGCTCCCATCCAGGGGCATCTGCCCACAGCTCATATTTTTCTATCCAGTGACAGCTAAATGAAGAGAAAGCTAACTTTACAACCGCCTACTTCACACATAATGAATATGAATGGGCATCCCGGAGCCTGTTCCCTGGGACTATCTGTGAGCTGATGGCTTCTCCCACCGACTAGGCCATCCCAGCCAGCCTATGCCCTGGCTGGGACACAGGCAGCCGTTCTACCTGTTTCCCATTAGGCATCCTCCCATCCTCCCCTCCTCCTCCACACCCTAGGCGTCTCACCCCTAAGACACAGCCCCCACTAGTCTTCAGATGCCCCTGCCCCAGCCTCACTCCAGAGGTGACCTCAGCTCTCAGCCTAGGCCCCAGGCCAGGCTGAGGGCTATGCTCACCCCTTCTGGGAAAGGAGAGGGAAAATGGCCCCACCTGGAATCCCAAATTTAAGAGAGTTGCTAGGGTCAATGTCCCTTTGCTAAGGCCCCTCTCTGCTCCAGTGAGGCCCTCCCAGAGAAGCCCTAAATCTCGGGGCTGCAGGGACACAGACCCCAGGCCCAGAGCAGAGAGCCCTCCCTAGCGAGCTCTTCAGTCCAGGCTTCTGGTCTCAGTTGGGCATGAGGAAATACTTCTCATTAGAAGCAATCTTCCTTCCCCACCTCCCCCCAGGCATTTACACATCAACCTGAATTACAGCCTTTAACTGCAGACCTTCTGCAGCCCCAGGGAGGAACCAGCAGCCTGGCCGGAGCTGGGCATTCCCTGTATCAGGCAGAGGGAGCACACACTGTACCTCTGCCCCAGCCTCATCCAGGGGGAGCATTGCTCTCAGAGCCTGCACTCCTGACCCTGGGGCTCCTGCCCTTGCCCCTCACACACGGCAGGCTCCCCCACCCAGTCTCTTCTCCAGGGCACTGGCTGGGTCTGGTGGAGCCCAGGTGGCCCCACGGACATCTGTCTTGGGGTCTACCATGTTACCGCTCTCACTCGCTGTTATAGCCACGTCTCTGGACTGACAGACAGCTTGTCAAGGAAAGGGAGTGGTGTTCTGGACCAGGACGCCCAGGGACGAGGCCTAGCCCAGGGAAGACGCCTTCAAGGCAGGACGGCAGGGTGGCTCGGTGAATGGCTGACTTTTGAAAGCCTCCTGTCTATAGAGTGATGAGCTTAGGAGGAGGAACAGGAGGCCTAAGACCTTGTTCTGGCCCTTGCGGTGGGGGCAAGGTCTCTTTCCCACGGGATTCAGGAAGTGGAAGCAAATCCAGAGCAGGCTAGAGTTGGAAGGGCCCTTGGCAGGACTATGAATAGCTGTCACTTATGAGCTGTGCTGTCCCTCCTCAGCCTGGGACAAAGGTCCCTTACCCATTATCTTATTCAGCCCTTGTGACCACCTTTTATTATTAAGCCAATTTTTATAGAGAAGCCAACGGAGGCGTCGAGCTTGCTGAGCTCAAGGTCCTCCGCAGCCTGAGGCTGACCATACCAGGGAAGGAATGAATGGCACAGCGACTGCTTTCCTGGGCAGTCAGTTCATGAGAGGACAGACAGGAAGCCAGTATGGAGGGGGGGGAGGGGGGAGCCTGACAGGTCCCGGCAGCCACACGCGAGTCGTCTGGGACCCAGGAGAGAGAGGCCCAGGCTCAGGCCGAAAAGGAAGGTAAGTAGCGACAGGCTCCCAAGTACCTTGACAAGGGCACACTTGGGGCACGTCAGAAGCCAGGGCAAGGCCTAGCAGACATCCGTCAAGCATCTTCTTGCCAAGGACCACGCTTGGGCAAATACTAAGTACTGACTAAAGGGAATAAAGAGCAAATGAACGCCCTGGTGGTGAGTGCTGGGGAATCAAAATGACTCACTGGAGAAAGGCTGTGTGAGGGGGCCGGGGTGAGGTGGGGGGCGGCAGGGACGTACCCGCGTTGCAGAGAACTCAGTTGGTATCTAGGCTCTGGCCCTCATTACTGTGACCACAGGCAAGTTCTTTACCCTTCCTGCGCCAGTTTCTCAGGTGCAAAACAGGCGCTGTAATGCTGGCACCTTTTAGGGTTATTAGAGGCAGTAAGATATTATATATAAAGTGCTCAGAGTAGTGGCTGGCATACAGTAAGCGCTAAGCACTGGCTGGCGCCTGTGTGGGAAACGAGCTGTCAAGAAGCATGGGTACGGGGCCTGGTACCTATGTGGCACCCAGTAAGTGGTAACGCTTAACAAGGGCCAGTTCCCTTGATAAGGCCACTGGTAACCCATCCCTCAGCGAACGGAAGGAGCCCTGGATCTTGAGTCGGGTTGGCAATGATCAACATTTTGTGTAACTCAGCCATTTACAAAGGGCCTTCATGCACCCTGCTCATCTCAGGACCCAGATAAGAAAAACCACAGGGAGGGCATGGCCCACTTGTTCCAAAAGACACTTTTGTACAAAAGCCTGGATTTGAATGGCCCGTCTGCCACCAGCACACTCGGTGGCTGGGATAAGATTCTTCCTCTCCTGGGCCAGCCCCTGGGCCTACAGATGCAGGGGTTCACTTGCCCACTCTGGCTTTGTGGAGTTGCAGCACAGATATTGTGTTCTTTTTTGTACAAACTTATATATAAATTAGGTATATAGGTATTTACAGACCTTTGCAAACCAAGAGGGACAGAAAGGGCACCTCTGGTTAACGGAAACTTCAGAAGAGATTGGGGAAATAAAAAAAAAGGGGGAGGGAAGCAAAATTTCAGCCAGGCTGCCTGGTGGAGTATGAATGTGAAAATCGATCTTACCCAAACTAAAATCTCAAGATATATATACTTCCTATTGGTCCTGGCAAGGAACAGAAGAAAATCCATCCCAGCACACATGGATCATGTCAGGTCGCCTTGTCTGGTGCAACTTACCTAGGGGCAAAAACTCAATTGCAGGGACTTCCCACCCCAGAGGCTGTGTGACTTACAGAAAAAGTACCACGCTGGCTTCACCCCTGCTGCTCTGAATCACACAAGCCTACCCTGGAAGCCCAGCCTGGGGCCTGCACTGAGGCTCAGCTGAGACCCAGGCCAGGCAGGCACTGAACCAGCAAAAGGGAGCTTCTCCCCAGAGGACATTTCCTTTGTAAGTCAAGAGCCCTCAGAGACTTAAGACCCCATATACCTGGCCTATAGGTAAGATAAGGAATCTTCAAGTAATTCTGCAAAGAGAACAGTCCTATCCCATCACCTGCACCAGAAACAGAATGTCAAGATGGAAGGAGGTGGAGGCAGAGATGGAAGCAGATGTGTCCAGGGGCTGAAGGCCAGGTGCAGGCTCCAGGAAGCCTCAAACTGACGCCTATCACAGGGAATTCTCTTGCCTCTTCCCCAGCAACGTGGGCTCCTGGGCCCCTAAGACACACCCTCCCACTGCGAAGCTGACTGCTTCCCTAGGCGCTGGGCACAGAGGTTTCCTGGGTCCCGATCACCTACCCTTGCAAGGGCCCAAAGCAACTGAGCCCCTCTCTGCCCCAGCCCCTCCCTCGCTAGCACTGCAACTGGCTTGGTGGAGGCCAACTCAGAAGTGTGATTCAGAGACGCCTGTGGCTTCTGCTGCAGTTACATCAAACCCAGGCGCACAGGTCAATGTCACCCCAGTGGCCCGGAGCCCCGGGGCTGGGCTGAAGCGATTCCAGATCATGCGGGGGAAAAACAGTCTGGGTAAGCGCCAACTCCGTTTCTCCTCCTCAGGTGGGAAAGGCAGGCAGCCTGGCAGGGAACAAGTGGGTGACCCATCAATGTTGGCAGGAAAAGCCACTTTCTAGACAGGAGGAGAGACTCAGGGGCCATATTTCCTGCAGACACAGCAATGGGGATTGGTTTTGCTTCCTTTTAATGTAAACAGAATACACAACACGTTAAAAACCCCAACATGACACAAGATAATACACAGAGATTATATATACGTATTTACAGACCCTCGCAAACCAAGAGGAGAAATGGCACCTCTGGTTAAGGGAAGCTTCTTTTCAGACCCCCTAACTCTGTCCAAAATCAAAGCACTGAGGCAGCTTCCCTCTGCAATTGCTTCCGGATGAAACTTAGCAGAAGCCTCTGCAATTGCTTCCGGATGGAACTTAGCAGAAGCCAGGAATGACATCTGAAACCCCCCAAAGCTAAACCAACATTCTGACTTTCTAGTCCTGGCCCGCATCCTAAGTCCTCCTCCTTGGCAAGCTGACATGCCAAGGATTTGTGTGTCTCAGGAAGAGTCAGCATGACCCCCGCAATTCAGATGCAATGGCTTCCCAGCCCACCCCAGCTTTTTCCAGCCTTGGGCTGAATGAGAAATGAGTTGCAACCAACCATATCCAAGAGAAGAGAGTGGGGAGGAGTGAAGGAAGAGAGGACACCAAGCAGAGAGCCGACTGCACTGGGAGAGGATGCTGGGAATCAATGAGGGGCCAAACCTGGCCTCCCGGACCAGCCCAGCGCGGCCTAGGGAGGGCACGGTGGGGGTGTGCTGCCACCTGGAGGGAGATGGAAGCACTGCAGCCACGGATGGACCAGCCCCCTCCAGGTCACCCCTTCTTTCCTTGTCAGTGTGCGGCCCAGGAGCCTCACTGCAGCAGCTCCTCCCAAGAAATGGGCTTGGAGAAGACCTCCCTTTCTAACCAGAGGTCATAGTTCATCTGGAAGTCCTCGGGGAGGTCCACCCGCTGGCCCAGAACACTCTGTAGGCAGTTGTCCACAGGCAGGAAGTCCGGGTTACTGTGGGCCCGGTCGTACCTCCGGGCATTGAAGCGTTCGATATTGGCACGGAGGGCACACTCCTCTGCCTGGAAATCCCAAGGCCGGGCATCAAGATCTGGGACAAAGCAGGAAGACATGTTTAGGAGCCAAGCCCCTGTGGCAGCTCCCCCCGGGGGTCCACTAAAGCTCGGGGCCAGGCTGACCCTGGCTCAAAATGCTGTCAGCCGGGAGCAGAAGAACCCCAGTACCCATCCCCAAGAAGGCTGACGGGCTTTTTATTTCGATACAGAAGAAAATCATGTAAAAAGAGAGAGACCAGCTCTACAGATGAAGAGGCCACACTGAGGTTTGTGGAGACCCGGAGAGCCACAGGAACAACGCGCTTCTCTGAAAGTCACGCTCTCCCTGGCTCTCTGGGATGGATGGCAGGAAGCTGCAGAGACCATAATCTGCTCATTCTCTCAGTTCCCTGACCGAGGGCCTGGGGCCCACTCTGGCTCCCCACCAATTCACAGGGCACTGGGGCGCCATGTGGGCACCTGGCTGTGGGGCTGCGGGCTAGGAACTAGAGCGGCATGGTAGCATGCTCATGGAAGCCCGGGAAGAGCCTGCCCTGCGTGGAGGTGCACACGTGGATACCCAACAGCCACAGGTATGAGGGGGGAGCCCTGACAGGGGCAAGAAACCGGGGGGGGTGGGCAACGGGGCCAATGGGCCAAGATCCCTGTGTGTGACAGAGGCTGAGCTCTAGAGAAGCTGGATGAGGTTACGCAGGAGGGGAAGGGATGCTGGGGCAGCCTCACATGCCTTGCTTAAGAGTCTGGCTCAAATTCTAAGGGTAATCAGAAGCTAATGACGGATTCTATTCAGGGAGTTAGCCCCACAGGACCTACTTTTTATTTATTTTTTATTTTTTTAAAAGATTTTATTTATTTATTGACAGAGAGAAACACAGCTAGAGAGGGAACACAAGCAGAGGGACTGAGAGAGGGAGAAGCAGGCCTCCCGCCGAGCGGGAAGCCCGATGTGGGGCTCGATCCTGGCTCTCCAGGATCATGACCTGAGCTGAAAGCAGTCACTTAACCAACTGAGCCACCCAGGTGCCCCAAGGACCTGCTTTTTAAAAAGATAACTTGGGCTCAGTCTGAGGCACTGATAGAGGAGAAGAAAAGAAGGGCAAGGAAGCCTTCAGGGTCTGTGAGAATTTCAGTGGTCAGAACCGAGGCAGTGGTCGTGGGGAGAGAAGAGATGGGCAAGTGTCTTGTGACCTTTCCTGGAAAAGGAACTTCTTCCGGGGGACAGAGGGATGGGGGCGGGGGAGGATCACAGGTGCCAATCCCAGGCAGCTCCTCAACTTCCTGCAGCCCCTGCCTGGACGCTGCAGAAGCAAGACCGGGACCCCACGGGCATCGCCCTTAGCCCAGGGCCGGAGCCTTACCGTTGCCGTACGCCCAGTCGTCGTTGAGCCGGTGCCGCACCTTCTGGTAGATGGCCGACATGGTCTTCATGTTGCTTTTGCGCCACTGCCGCCCCAGGTACTTGGTTTGCACCTTGAGCAGCTTCAGCACGTAGAGCTGCAGCATGGCCTGCTTCACCTTCAGCGCCCGCTTCAGGATGGGCGCCGACTTGAACACCACCAGCATCTGGGAGGGGCCACGAGGGCAGGGTGGAGCACAGGTCAGCACACCTGGCTGCTGACCCCTTCTGGGCTTACAGGCGGGGGAACTGACCACCCCCGTCCCCCCAGTCTGAGCCATTTCCAGGGACATGGGTTCCCGCCGCTAAAGTCATAGGTCACCGGGACATCTGAGGGAAGCCGTGGATCCTCTGGATCCTCTTGCCCCGACCGTTCCGACATGCTTGTATGTAAAGTTTCCAAGGATTCGCAGACCACCCCCCAACCCAAAGGCGTCCTGACATGGGGTTAAGGGAGACTCCCAGAATCCTGGTTGTGTCCCCACTGGAGATTAAGAGAACACAGAAAAATCCTTTCTCTACGCGCCCACTGGCTTCAGGGCACAACTGAGCCTCTTCTAGCTTCCAGTCTGACCCAGGAAGCAACCAGGAATGAGCCGTTAAACGCAAGGGCGTGGCTACAGGTAAACAGGGGACAAGGGGTATAGGGGCAGCAGCGGGCCTGCCCCTGAGGACGCCCCAGGAGGGAACAGCAGAGGGTGTGACCCTCTGCCTTGACTTCCAAGCTGTGTGCCTACTGACTGCACTAGCTCACCATGGTCCTTGAATGCTTCCATTTTGTCAGCTTGTTCAAGATCCGAAGCAGATTGATACAGGAAAAGAGGTTCCTCCAGCAAAACTGGTTATTGTCACCTGCTTCCTGCAGAGAGAACCCGGGAAAAGTTACAACCCTCACAGCTGCAGGGTGCTAAACCGTGGCCGAGGCCTGCAAGCCTCTCTCCGAACTGCAGAGCTTTCCTCTCCTTTGCCCAGGAGGAATTCCATCCCAGAGCGTCACAGGGGTATGGGAGCTGCCTACAATTTTTCTGCAGGAAACGTGGAGCATGATTTTGGAGACTGGGCCTTTAGCCCCCACATCTGGGGCACTCGCACCCAGGCTCCCTCAGAGCTGTGGCCCACAGAGATCAGCGTGGGACAGGAAGCCCCCCTGCCAGATGAGCTCTGGGTCCTGCAGACCACGCTCCTGACGAACCACTCCCTATATCCACAACTTTCCCCTCGGCAAGCCCCCTCCTCTGGCCCTTCTATGCCATCTCGGTGCTTGAAAAGCCTGCACTCAACAGTGACCTCGCGCTTGTGAACACCTCTGTCCCTGAGTCGGTGGAGGCAGGCCCTCCACCACCACCCCTCAGGCCGAAGGAACAGCTGGGGACGCGCACAGCCACTCACCAGACTCTCAGCGGTCAGCTCGGGCAGCTCATGCACCACGCAGTGGGGGTAATCCAGGACTGAGATGCTGCAGAGAGCAAGGGCACCCATCCTGAGCAAGGCCTGGGGCCTGGCTCCTGGCTTCCTCCCTCACTTGGGAGTGGAAGCAGGACTTTGCCTTATCTACACCCCCTTGCTTCCCCTAGTTGTAAGAGGAAGAAATCCCTGCTACCAGAGAACTTGTAGGGTCCCACTCTGGCCAGAGAGACCAGCTGACCATCTTGTAAGATCCTGAGACCTTGCTTTTCCCAAAGCAATGAGCCTTGGGCCTGGGGAGGAGGAAGATTTCTCAAGGCAATTAACGTATGCCAAGCCCCTAAGTGGAGACAGTGTCCGGCTGAGAGCTCACCCCCCGGTGGACCATCAAATGCTGCTGGCCCCAGGCGAGGGGGGCAGGGGTAAGAGCAGATAGGGCCTACAGTGCATATGGCAGAGCCCCTCAAGGAGCAGAAGGCCCAGCCAGTCTCCGCAAAAAAGCACCTAACAGTGAGGACAGTACTGGAGCCCTGGATGAGAACCCTCCTACCCAGGCACAGACTGAGTCACCCATCACTAGAGTAGCTAGACTCGGACTTGACACACTGGCATTCTCGTTCATCTTTGTGTCCTGAGGCCTGGCGGAGTGCTGGCTTGCAGGGGCTGAACAGGTTCAGGAAGAGAGGCCAGTGGGGAGCCCGGCCGTCTGGCCATACCCACCCCTTCCTGCTCCCTCATCCTTATCACCTGTTCTTGGCGGTGATGTAGGACATGATGTTTTGATTGAAGAACTTTAGGATCAAAGGGATGCAGTTGGCAAACACCAGGTGCTGGGCCATGTATTCAAACTGAAACCAACAGAAAAAAATAAACGTGCCCTTTAGGACCTCGCCCTCTTTTCCCCAATGACAAAAGGCCTTGGTCAGAGGACTGTGTCTTAAAACATTCATGCAGAGCTCAAGGGGGTTTGAAGGTCAAGGCCTGGGTTCTTCGGGACTGGAGGAGCAGCACTGTCTACGGCCCTGGCCCAGGGAACCGGAAGGCAGGCCCTGCAGGTACCTGGTAGACGTGGTTCAACTTAAAATGCTTGAGCAGCAACAGCAGGACAGCAGAAATGGCCTTAACAATGACCTCTTTGTGGCGGTTCACATCCACCCCCAGCTTCATGCTCTGTAACACCGTGGTGCTGGAAACACAATTCCCCGCGTGAGCCACCAGCGTGTAGAGCACAGTCTTTCCAGGAGCACACAGGAGATGGCATTCCTGAGCCTTCCCTGAGCAGACGCCCCCGCCTCACCCCCTATCCCTAACCTACCCCCCCACCCCCAGACATCGCAGAGATCAGGCCCGGGCTCCTCCCACCCACCTTGCAGGCAATCCAGCTCAGCACAATTTATTTCTCGTGAGGCCACAAACACATTCTTAGCCTGTTTCCCTGATTTCCTCGCAAAATGAACTTCTCCTTTTCCAGTTCTTCCTAGGCTTTTGTTATCATATGAACTTAGGTCCCTCAACGCGTATTCTGTGGAATACTAGCACAGTGAGACATTTCATACTACGGAGAAAGAGGGCTTTGGAGGCCTTTGGAGTCTTTTACAGAGGAGGGAACAACGTCTCCCCAGTTCACTCAGCGGCAGAATCCACACCTGAATCCGGGCCCACCACACTAAGCCACTTCCCCAACCAGCAGAACTAAATATTGAATACGATACGGTTTCTTTCTTCTGAGCCAGGAATACCCTAAACGAGAAACTGAGCCAAAGAGAGAAACAACCTAGCAAGACTGCGTCTGCGAGGAAAACACTTCCCTTTCCCCTCCTCCCTGCGGCCCGACTGGCTCCATTCATGGGAACACCACTCACGGCATCTCCTCAGGCAGGACATCCGCTAGGATGTTGATCGAGTCCGTTTTGGCCTTTGAGGTGGGGGCCGCAGCCAGCAGGATCTTCAGTAGTGCGATCTGGGGAACAGCACACCTGAGCCCTCAGAGGCGGTGCTTCCGCAGGAGCTCAGGCAGGCGGCAGGAGGGGCTGAAGGACACTGGCAGGGCCTGACTCAAGGTCAGTGTAGTGGGGAGGGCCACCCAAGGGGCCCAGGACCCAGAGCACTGCCGAGGAGGTGGCGACACCATGAAAGCAGGAGCACTCACCATGTACTGAGGCAGGCTGGGAAGCAAGCCTTGGTAGAGGGTTTCTGCAGGTACCTGATCCACTTCCTCTTCTCCCTTTTAACACAACAAACATGGAACCCCAGCTCCGACTGGTCTCCTGAGCCAGCTCGCTAGGTGGCTAGAGGAGCATCTGTCAGTGGCGGTGTAAATAATGACATTGGTAATGACAGCGAACCTTGAGTGAGAGAGCATGTGAGGCGCTTTCCCTGCAGTAGCGCATTTAATCCTCACTACGACTCTGCGAAGAACGTACTACTACTATTCCCATTCTACAGGCAAGCAAACTAACACAAGGTGAGATCTAGTAACTTGCCCAAGTGGCCACCTGGGTGGTGGAGCCAGGAGCCAGAGGCAGCTGACAGGCTCAGAGTCCGTGCTCTTGAACCCCACACTAGCCACCCCCAGGGGGGAGCGAGACGGCGAGCTGTGAGGCCAGGGCTTTGCGGACGAGGCTCAGCGCGGTGCCGGGGAACGGCTGGGGGCCCGGTGGCAAGAGAAGGCCTCAGACTCACCCCTGAGAGAGGAGAGCGAAGGTACTCCTCCTCCATCTGTGCCTGGACCTCTGCGATCGACGTGTACTTGTGCTGGAGAGAGAGCAAACACCTCTTGCTTTTCGGCCAAAGCCCCACCCCCTGGCAAAGACCCCACTCGATTTTCTTCAAACACAACCTTCTCAAAGAGGGCTAAGTCACCATGAAGATCCCTCACTCAAATCCGGAAATATTTTTTTTTTAAGTGGGCACATATTTCTTAAACCCAGTCTAAAAAGCACATGATAGATTAGAAAAAAAAAAACAAAGGAAAGAAGGGGCTTTCAGAAAACTATAGAGCCAGGAGAAAACTATTATAGAGGGCGAGTCAAGGATTCAAAAAAGCCTATCAGCACTTACATGACCAATCTCCAAAATACATTTCAAAAAAACATCAATATCTCCACTCCTGACATGCTGTCAGGGGAGACACTCTTGAAGCTTCCTCCTGTATGGAGGGACAGGCACGTGTAAAAAACCCCCGCTCTCCAGTTCCGTTGCACACACCGCCTCCTCCCCTTGCCAACTAGGGAGGAAGAGGACTTTGAGCCCAACCACCTTCTCTTTTCTCTTTAGAAAAAATAATAGCCTATGTTCTCTTCTGCTCCTCAACCAGGTTTAGCAGGGTTCCAGCACTGCCTGGCCCTGGGTAGGTGAGTCCCCTGAACTCTGGAAGTAAAGCTTTAGGGTGCATATCACTACTGTGCCCTAATGCCTCACTGTCTAGTCGCTCTATCAGCAATAGAGTGGTGTTTCCATCTGTCTACTCTTCTTTCTCAAGTACCTTAGAACTTGGACTCAGAAAAGGAAAAGCTATTTATCGGGCCCTTTAAAATTCTATCAAGTACTATTTTTTTTTAAAGATTTTATTTATTTGACAGAGAGAAACACAGCCAGAGAGGGAACACAAATAGGGGGAGTAAGAGAGCGAGAAGCAGGCTTCCCACCGAGCAGGGAGCCTGATGTGGGACTCGATCCTGGGTCTCCAGGATCATGACCTGAGCCAAAGGCAGTCGCTCAACCAACTGAGCCACCCAAGCACCACCCCCCTTTTTTTAAGATTTTATTTATTTGACAGAGAGAAACACAGCCAGAAAGGGAACACAAGCAGCAGGAGTTGAGAGAGGGAGAAGCAGGCTTCCCACTGAGCAGGCAGCCTGATGCAGGGCTCCATCCCGGGACTCCAGGATCATGACCTGAGCTGAAGGCAGATGCTTAACCACTGAGCCACCCAGGCGCCCCCTATCAAGTATTATCTTTAATAAACTCCCAGTTAAGGGCACCTGGGTGGCTCAGTGGTTTAAAGCCTCTGTCTTCGGCTCAGGTCATGAACTCAAGGTCCTGAGATCGAGGCCTGTATCGGGCTCTCTGCTCTGTAGGGAGCCTGCTTCCTCCTCTCTCTCTGCCTACTTGTGATCTCTCTGTCAAATAAATAAATAAAATTTAAAAAAAAATAAATTAAAATAAAAAATAAACTCCCAGTTAAGTCCCCAACAAAAACTCAGCTAAAATAAGTACAACTTACAAAAAGCACTATAGTAAAGGGTATTGCCACAGTCCACCCATGCCTCCACCCCGGTCCCTTCAGACAGATGGACAGTTGTAAAAAGGTTTCTCCCAACGGACTGCTCTCACTTTACTCACTTGGGACCAAAGTAGGTCAAAAGCTCATTCAAAGCCACCTACCTGTTTCAGAGTCTTGATGCTTTCGTGGATTGGCCTTGGCAGCCCCACCACTGTGTTCGTGTCACTGGAGAATAAAGGAAATCCTGTGTTAAGCCTGGAAAGCAATTGCCTCGATCCCTAAACACCAAAGGTCAGGAGAAAGAACTCCTGTTACCTTTCTTCAAAAGAAAAGTCAGATCACACTCACCTGCCTAGAGTGTAACCTATAAACTTGCTGCGGCTGGACTCGAGGAACATCTCAATGTCCTTCTCTCTGCCAAAGGGAAAGAACAAGGTCTTTATTAAATGTTATCTCATGGTGTCACGGTCAATAAAACACACAAGGCACAGAAACCGTAAAGCCAGAAGAAAACGTCTCCCACTATTTTTCTTTTTAGGGGGCGGAAAAAAAGAAAAGAAAGATAGGAAGAATGAACAGGGGCGCCTGGGTGGCTCAGTCATTACGCGTCTGCCTTCGGCTCAGGTCATGATCCTGGAGACACGGGATCGAGCCCCACATCGAGCTCCCTGCTTGGCAGGAAGCCTGCTTCTCCCTCTCCTTCTCCCCCTGCTGTGTTCCCTCTCTGGCTGTGTTTCTCTCTGTCAATTAGATAAATAAAATCTTTAAAAAAAAAAAAAAAAGAATGAACAATTAAAATCTTTGGACTATATTAATGTCTTTATAATGTTGGACCCTGAAAATATATTATGTGTAACTAGTTTACCTGTAAAATGAAGGTGCTACATCAAACTAAAAAAGCATACTTTATCCAGCTAAGAGATCTGTTTGTCAAAAAAATTTCTCAAATATCTAAAGTTATTACAACAATTAGACCTATCAATTAAGGTCACTTTCATATGCGTCCCGGGTCCGTCTTAAACAACTGGCACGCCTCACATCTCCTGGCCACTAGCTTTATACTGCCATCACAGATCACTGAAAACTGTAGTTTCAGATCCAGAAACTAACTTCTGTATCCATTCACGTGTCCACCTATTTCTTAAGTTGGTGCTTTTTTTTTTTTTTTAAACAGATTTCATTTATCCGTTTGGGAGATCGAGTGAACAAGTGAGAGAGCACAAGCAGACACAGAGGGAGAAGCAGACTCCCTGCTGAGCAGGGAGCCCAATGGAGGGGCTCAACTGCAGGAGCCTGGGATCATGACCTGAGCCCAAGGTAGACGCTAAACCAACCGAGACCCCTGGGCGCCCCCAGCTGGCGCCTCTGCAGATAGCATTTCTGTACACCCAGGCACCTTCCCACCTACCGATTCATAGGCACCTATCTCAGACACCTTATGATTCTAAAAGCTCTTCCTTAATCTTTAATTTTTCTGTTAAAAACCACATACAACCCCAGGGTGAGTGGAGATGGGTTCAGGTAAATGTCCTGGTTTTCTGTTTTCCCTATTCCCCCTTCATTAGTATGGCTAACCAAGAGCTCACATTACTACCTCAAAGGCCATACATGGGTTTCTCTGAGCAAGGCCAGTGCCCTGAGACCTCTGGGCCAACACAGAGTACTTTAAGAGAGCTTCATCCCAGAGCCAAAGTCAGCCCGGCCCTGCAGAGGGCCTCCTGCAGTGACGCGGGCCAGATGCCAGGCCTGGGGGTGGGAGGCCTCTGTTTCAGGAGCCAGGAGGGTGCCGGACATCAAGCCTCACCTGACCTTGGGAGCCCACGGAAGCCCCTTCGGGCACGTGAGCCTGTCAGTCTGCGGGTGCTGTAACGGCGGAGGCATTACTTCATCCCGCTCAAGGGGGAATGTCTCCCCCTCCAGACTGCTGTCATCATCATTCTCCTCTTCGTCTTCCCGAGAGTCATCAGCCTTGTAGGGATCCCGCTCGTTGAAGGCATCCAAGTTGTCCTGTTTTATCAGTGCCTGGAAAGAGAGGGAAGGGGCATCAGACAAACCGAGCAACCATAAAGGGCAAGGAGGCTAGAGAGGCTGTAACACAGAAAGGTGGCAGGCGGAGCCAAGAGCAGGGGGAAAGACCTGAGAGGAAATCAAGGCTGGGCCCCAACGACAAAGCCTTTCTTGCCCCAGTACCTCAAAAGTGCCATGTGGTGAGTACCCACGATCAGCCAGACCCTGGGCTAGAGACACAGTGTCCCAGGCCCAGAGGTCTTCCTTTGGACCAGCTGGTTGGAGATGACTTCCAGCAGCCCTGCTCACCCAGGGAGCATGGTGCCATGCACTGTGCACCTTGAGACCTTCGGGACTCACAGGGGACATCCGTCACCCTCACCTTGTGCTCCCGACGGCCCCGCTTCTGCTGCTGTTCAATCAGGTCCGAGGCAGAGGCTGGCGGAGAGGCAGCCCTCATGTTGCGGATCACCTTGATGCTGTCCTCAGGCAGCGGGGGGAGGCCCAGGATGGTGCGCTTCTCAGCCTTCATGCTCTGTAGCTCCTCAAAGCCGCCCAGTGTGCACTGCATCATGGATAAGGGGAGGGACGGGCTCAACACCACGGCCTGCCCCAATCTCTGAACAAGGAACTGAACCCACTCACACGAGGCTCCAGCAATGCCAACGTGGGAGCAGAGAAAACAGACCAAGGAAAGGAGACACGCAGGCTGACTAAGCTACTTGACATGCTTTGCTCTGTATGTATGATATACTCTTCATGTCAAGAAGGTCAACTGAAAAGCCTACCCCTTCAGGTTCCTAGAAAAGCCTGAGACTCAGGATTCAAAGGCTATATGTGACACGCTTTCAAATTAGAGATATACTGTTACACCCTCCAAAAAAAACAGAAACAAAAAACCTAGGCCTCCTCTCATCATGCCCCTGGAAGCCAAAACCCCAGCGGTATTCAGCTTTTGTCTCTGGCTTCACTGAGGCTCTGTGAGGAACCAAGAGGATGTCTCAAGAGGCCCTAAACTCACTGAGCCTGTATCCGCAGAGTTGGACTGCTCTGGAAGGAGGAGATGAGCTCCAGACGGAAGGAGGAATCCCACCTGAAGCTCCACTCTCTGCTGAGGTCACTCCTCCAGGGGGGAAGGGCGCTGGGCCTGGCTGCTAACAATGGCCCTCAAGCCAGAAACAGGCTCTACACCACCCCGAGGAAGATGGCATTAGCATAAGGCTCGCTCTTGCTTTCTTCAAACGACCTCCAACTGAGGGGACCCAATTATACCAGCTCTAATTCTGCCTCTGTCACTTCTTACACTCCAGGTTTGGAGGCAGCCTATCTGGGGAGAAGGTGTTTTATGACTAGAGAAGCAATTTGCAGGAGTCAGGGAGCCAACACTCTATTATGACCCAGGGGCCAAGTCCTCTTTGGCTATAGAGAGGCAAAAGTGCTATTTAGGGGCACCTGGGTGGCTCAGTGGGTTAAGCCTCTGCCTTCGGCTCAGGTCATGATCTCAGGGTCCTGGGATCCAGGCCCGCATCGGGCTCTCTGCTCTGCAGGGAGCCTGCTTCCTCCTCTCTCTCTCTCTTTGCCTGCCTCTCTGCCTACTCATGATCCCCCTCTCTGTCAAATAAATTTTAAAAAGCTTAAAAAAAAGTGGTTTTGTTTTAAACTGAAGTTTATAGTTTAGTTATATATCAAATTACATATAGTTTTTCACATAATTCAATGTTTAAAAGGCTAGACAGTGAAAGTCTCTCTCCTGCCCTGACCCCTAGCAGCTGAGTTCCCCTTCAAGCAGGTACTCACCAACACTGTCTTCCAGAGCAGCAAGAGAACTTTCTTCATGGGGAAGTGAGGGGCATGGCCGCTGCAAAATTTGGTCACCATCCCAAACAGCATGATGGCAAATGGCTCATTGTTGTACAGGGGGGAACCTAGAGGCCACACACAGGGATCAGGACCGCCAGCAGTTACAGGACCCTCCCAAAGGCCAGCAGCCTCAGCTCCCAGGCTAGGCCTCAACACCCCAGGATCTCCAGGGCCCTACCCAGCTCAGCCCTGAAGGTCTGTCGCATGGTCCTCCACTCAGCCTTATCACCCTCACACTCCTGATGAACAGTCTCCACAATCAGGTACATGATGTTAAGCAGGACCCTGGGAACAAGAGCCAGCTCATAATGGGGAAGCCAGGGGAGTCCTGTCCTGGCTTCTCCACGGTCCAGCTAAGATGAGGAAAGCGCATGCGTGCACAAAGGCTAGCTGGTGGCGGAGGGCTGTGACACCAAGTAAACCGCGAGTCCCAGAGAACACCCCCTGGGGGGCCCTTTCTTGTCCTCTGCTGTTAGGGGCATGACCAGATCTTACTCTGCTTTGCATTCCAGCATGGAGCTAAGTGTTTATCCAAGCAGGTACTTCCTCAATGGTTGCTGAATGGATGAGTATGAGTAAGAACGGCCCAAAGCATTTCCAGCCCTAAACTTCCCTGGAACAAGAGCTCAGAGGTGGGAGTGAGCTGCAGAAGCAGGGGCCGGGTCAGAAAAAGCAGTGTAGGGTCAGAGCAAGAACAAGCAAGTGCTATCGTGATGAAGCGGAAATCGGGAGGCAGGGGACAGTGCCCAGGGACTCGAACACAGGGGAATGCCATGAACACCCGTGAAACTCTCAAACTCAGAGACAGATGCTAAGCCTCAGAAAATGGGAAGGTGACCTCACTGTGCAGTTGCTGGGACTGCCTGTGCGGCCACAGGACACCGGGAGACAGGGGTCAAGCTGCACGCCAGAGCGTGGGACCTGGGCAGCCACGGTGCGTGTGCCACCAAACACAAAGCACCACAGCACCGAGCTGTCAGCGGCAGTGTCGACACGAGGCCGCACACCACTGGGGCGCTATTAAGTGGTTTCACCCTCAAGTTCCTGCGGGAGGGGACTCAGTCCGGAGCCTCAACCGAGGGAGAGCCCCTCACCTCTCCGCAGGGCCGACTCGGGACACATGGAGATCGGCGTGTGCAGAGGAAACGCACACACAGCGAAGGCCCCGAAGATGCCCTCACGCCCGCAGCTCTGATCTCATTTTCAGGGAGCCCAGGCTGGCTGCCTGCCTCACCTCAGGTCTGTGCTGTCAGCCAGGGAGATGGCCGGTTTCCTCACCGCGCTGCTGCAAGCTGCACTGTTGCTGCACGAGAAATCCAGGAGTCAGGCCTTCCCCCAGGAAGGACAACGAGGAGTTGCCCAGACAAGGGTCACCCAGTAGGGGAATGAAATGGTACAGTAAGTGCTTCGACTGCACTGGTCAGAACCGAGACTGGGACCACACCGTCAGCCCGCCTTGGCCCATTCACCTTCTCAAAACCACTGAACTCTGCCAGCTCTGTCCCCTCAGTCCCTGCCTCCTTTTCCCTACTCCAGCTCCTCAGAAGAACTCACTCTATCTCCATGTTCAGAAGCTCCACCAAAGCATTGAACGTGCCCACCTCCAGGAGCAGAAAGATGTTGTAGCGCATCCACGACTGCACCTCCGCCTCCGAGCCACACTCTCCAAAGGTGCCTGCAAACACAGGGCACAGCTCACGGGGCCCTCCTGGGACCCCTCCCGGGACCACACTGGATGACATCACTGAAGGCGGTGTCAGGGAGCCTGGGGGCCCACTCAGTACCTTGGGCAACGTAGAGAATTGCTCGAGCCACCTTGAGTCTTTTCTCCCTGGCAGTGACTTCCAGGCCATCCAGGAGCCTCATAGCATGGGTACGGTGCTGGTTGGTGCCCAGCTCGGTCCATTTCTTATCTGTTACTGCAGGGCAAGAGACCAGTTGCACTTGAGCCCAGAAAAATCCTCATAGTGGAATGAACCCCATGCTAACTCGCCAAATTCAAGACTGCCACAAGCCCAGAAAACTCAGAGAAGTTACTCTCTAGGTACGGTGGAAGGTCACGCTGCTGCTCTACAAATGTCCAGACTAAAATACTGCTATTTTTGATGCAATTTTAATCACATACAGCTTCCCCTTGCCCCCCCCCTGCCCAGTACTCACACTCTGAGAAGCCACCACCAGAGCACCAGCAAGCCCACCCTCAAGGTCACATGTGGCCTGGCACAATCATGATTCAGCAGGTTTCTTGGGCCAGTCCAGGATGACTCAAGTCACTCAGGTGACTAAGAGAAACCCTGGAGCTCTCATGATGCAGGGTCAAAGAAACCAAGAAGTGCGGGGAATCATCTCACCATGGATCCGGAAGTCTTCCTCAAAGCATTTTCGGTTCATCAGGAATTCCGGCCCTTCTGTGTAGCTGTAAAGCTCTATCAAGAACAAAGTCTCATCAGCTCCATGTCCACGTGCCATTGCAGGTCTCACGCGTAGCAGAGACCGTACGGCATCTGCCTCTAGGCCCCACTCTCTCCCTGAGTCCCAGTGACTCCGGGACTATCCATTTACTAAGGGGGTCTTAGCATCTGATGTGCACAATGGAGAGAGTGCTGACTCCCCTTGCAGCAGACAATCAGAATGCCGGTTCCTCATAAATCCAGACATTTCCAGTCCGGTGCACATCAATCCCACCAGGCCATGCAAGGCGGACTGCCACCATGGACATGTGTCTCTCAAGTGGCCGTGACCTCCTAAGTGGGACCTGTACTGTGGAGGCCTGAGACGCAGCTCAGGCTGGCCTCACAGTACATGTGAGTGGCAGGTGGCAGCAAGAGATGTGCACAGATGTAGGTGTACTTGTTGGCATGCCTCATGCATGACCTACTGCTCCAGGAGATCAGTGTTGGGCGGACAGCGTCCGGCCTGGGAGCATCACTGTCTGCCAGTGGGTCACAGCCAACTGAGCTGACCACACGGCAGAGGTGCTTCACCAAAGGAAACGAAGAGCCAAAGTTATGAGATACACAAAGCTTGAACCCCATAATTAACATGCTGAGATATATATACAGATGTCTGATTAGACGAATCATATATATGTATATATATCATTACTAGGTAACCGAAGGAAAAAAGAACTCCAAGATGACACTCACTCTGAATTTTATTAAAGACCAATACAGAAAAAAAAAGCACCCCCAAATATTAAGAAGGTCTGTGGTTTACCCGAAAGCTCTGCAGCCCATTTATCTGTGTCGGCATATTCAAACTCAAGGTCTGGTGACTCGGAATAGCCCTGTGGAGGAAAGGAGACAGTAATGCAAAAGGCCATCGTGAATGGTTTCCAGAGCAGGAAATGCATAAGGCGTCCGGGAACGCTGCTGTGTTATGAGACGCCACTGCCTCCACTTTGCTGGGTTTTATCACATTCCGTCTCTGGGGCTAGCTCAGGTTTCCCCACTAAGCCCTTGCAGAGCACCTTCCACTTTTACTTAAGAGCACAACTTCTAATTATATATCAGTAGGTGTGTTTGTTTCATGTGTGCCTCTCCACAAGACTGCAAGTTCCATGCCTTGAGAAGAACTTTGTCCACTCTGCTCACCAGTGACTTGACAATGCCCAGAATGCTATCTCGCCCAAACTCTGTAGTCAAATAAATTCTTGTTAGATAAATGAACACAGAGCTTCTAAGTGTTCTGTGTAGAGAATGACCCGTTCCACACGGTGCTAAGATTCCGGAAGCCTCGTTTCTTTCTGGCTAGCGGTAGGCCATCAACAGCTCAGGACAAAATGAGTATTGACATTCTCAGCTTTCCTGCCCTTTTCTCAAATTTCAGTGAGAACTGACAAACAGAGAAGGCAGCAGCCTAACAGAATGGTTTCCCTCCCACACACAGGAGAGGATGTGACAGAGAATCTTTTCAGTGCTGGGGCTAGGTGATCACCGAGAACACACCATCTTGAAAGCCTTGTGCTGGGAAGAGGGAAGAGGTGACAAAGTAGGTAAAGTCCTCAGGCTTCATTTTAAGCTACTTGGGAAGACAAAGACCACCCACAAAATGATATAACAAACCCACAGACACCGAAAAACATGGAGAACTCTACTCTGTCGGAGGCAACAGAAGGTACACTTTCGCAAGCTACTGAGCTTCAGTTCTTTCATTTATGGAATGGGGAAGACAAAATCTTGAAGGTCTTTTAGGACGAATTGAAATCCTGTAGCACACAGTGGGCTCTCATCAAGCGATGGGCTCTCATCAAGCGATGGCCTCCCTGTCCTCCAGGCATTGCTCAAACTCCCTGCCTACTGATTCCAACTATGTCCCAAAAGCTGAGCGCAGCACAGACATCTCTTAAGAAAATAAACTGAAACAGAACTCTTAGCTCCAATGTGTTCACTGGCTGGCCTTTCACATGTTGAGTCTATATGGAAATTAAAGGGTAGAAGAAGACATTTAAATGCATCAAAGGGATTTATTTGATCTTTCAAGACTACCTAGGAAAATTTTAAACTGTTGTTAAGCTGTAACTCCTGATAAGGGCAGGTCCCCCCCCCCCACTTACATAATCTTCCATCATCCCACCAGTCAAAGACCCCCCAAAACTCAGTTTGGTTGCTTTTTCAAGTAATTTACCTCAAGCTCAAAGTACCTCTATTTTGGACTTGCCAAATGCTGACACACTTTACCAGATGTTTGCACTTCCCAACAAGATACAAAAGCTTGAGGGGAACTGATTTCACTTCAGCCTTTGGTATGACCTAGTATACTGCGTCTGGACAAGGAGGAATTCCCTCTCATTAATAAGCACCTTACTGCTGCTCATCCTCTGAGTTATCTCTGACGAAGGAGACCTCACAGTAAATACTTTGGGAACGTACTCATTAACATGCCCTAAAATGCCGCCATGTGTGTGTCTTCATTCATGAAATCTACGCTGGAAGGGAGTGGGAGGAATTCTTTAACTCGGGGTGAGGTGACTAGTCAGCTTCAGACTATGGTGTCTCTGGAACCGGAGGAACAGCCCACTAGCAAGAAAGGGACTGCTGAGCCCTAATGCCTATTTACAATACATATTTGTAATCGTTAGCAACTGGGCATCAGACACACTAGGCACTGTGAAACTACGGCCTGGACCTGTAAATGGCTAAGGTCAGACTGAACTGGGAATGTTAGTGACCCGCTCCCATTCTCAAAAATCTCCGAGCGCGAAGTACTGCTAGTGATAATTAGCTCCGTCTGGCTTGCACCTCCCTTCCCTACCGGCACACACCGCCCATCACTCGCGGCGGAGCCCACAGGACCAGTCCACGAGATGATTAGGGGTCAGTGTGCAGTCGCCCGTCCCCGAGAGCGCACTCAGACCACTGACTCCTCACCCCCAAACTGGGACCGGGGGCGGCTTCCCCAAGGGCTGGGGCCTGGAGGCCGCACCCTCAGCCCCGGCCCCAAAGAAGCAAACGAAGAGTCGCCGGCCACCGGAGGTTCTGGCGAATGATGGAGCTCAGAGATGGGACCCCGGCATCAAGCCCCGGCCCCGGGGGTGCCAGCCTTGCTTCCTGCTCCTTTCGCTGTAAAGTGGCAACTCTCCCACCGGGCCCTGTCCAACCCTCCGGGAAGCCCAGGTAGAACCCGAGAGCGGCCCCGGGCCGGGGTCCCCCGCCGTCACCCGCCCGGTGCTATACTCGCCCCCCGAAGCTCCCGACCTCCGAGTCTTTGCGCTGGTTGCGGTTGAACTCCCGGGCTTTACCCCCGGGCAGGAGGCCCCCGCCGGCCCGCGGGGCTCCGGGTGGAGGCTGCGGGGTTGCCGGGGGCGGAGGTGGTGGCGGCTGAGGCTGTTTGTTGTTCATGATCAGCGGGCCAGGGCCGCCGGCAGCCGGCTCCATCTTGGCTGCTCCACACCCCCGGCTCAATTCACGGACTATAGCCGTGATGCAACTCTCGCGTGATTTCCTCCCCAGGATCGCTCCCTGGTCTCCATATTAGGTGTGGCGGCAAGTACTGGAGGCCATCTTGGCTGCCCAACACCTCGCGAGATAGCCTCTGCGGGGACTCTTACCTTCCTCAGTCCTTTTGGTTTTCACTCCTTTTGAGTACTTGTTTAAGTGCGATTTAATCTGTGAGTACTCTCATAGCTCCTTAGGTCAGTTTACTTGCCCCCACCTTGCTCTAACATGTAAGGTCCAGTTTTGGAATACAAGCCACCATCCTGTTTACTCAGAAAAATAGCTCCAGGTGTTATGGACAAAGTGCCCCTGGAAAACAAAGGTGAGCCAGGTGGGGGGAGATGCCCAACCATTTAAACCCCTTAATCTCCCATCCAGGGTGGGTCCCGGGAGGTGTTTAGATGCAAACTAAGAATGGGCGGGCTGGATACCTGTACTTGGGTTGGATGGGAACGCCCAGGTGCCCCGACCTCCGCGGTCCAGGGCCCATGGAGGTGCAAATTAACTCAGGCAAGCGACTTGAGTGGGTCATCTCGGGTTCGGACGTGACCGTGGTCAGCTTATGTTTTGGGGGGATGCTTATAAAAGCTGGCCTGAGAAGTCTGGCGTGGTCCCTATCTCTCCGGAGAGAAGTGACCCTGGCTAGTCTGTGAGCCAGTAAAATTCTGATGCTTGGCGCAAAATAAAGCTTTGCTTCACCTTCGCTTTTGATTCAGCCTCTTTGACCACGGACCCTATTATAACATAGCTTTGCTCTTGTCACTGTTAATAGTCCTGTTCAAAGCTTAGGGGATATAATAGTTAACAAAATGGACATGATTCCAGTCTTCACGGAGTTTACACTCACATGGGGGAGATAAGCTAAACAAATGAACAAAGTAATAAAACAGAGTTGTGACAAGCATACATTCATATATGTCTGTGCTTCCGGGCATTGCGACAGAATGGGAAAAAAGTAAGTTCCTGTGCTAATGGTACCTAACAGCACCGAGTTGGAGAGAGTCATGATGATCGATATGATACTAGAGAAATAAGTGCTGAGAAGAAACAAAAGGAAGTATAAGGGATTAGGAAGTGGCAGTGGTGATGGTACGCATGGCTATGTTAGGTCAGATGCCCAGGGGAAGCAAGCCTGAGAGTACAATTTTAAATGAGTTCTGAAGAAGTGAGAATCCTGCAAAACGCCATGGAACGACTTAAGCAGAGGGACCTGAAGTGCGTCAGGCCGGTGAGTGAGCCTGGGAAAGAATAGGAAGAGGTGAGGGCTAGATAATGCCCCAGCCAAATAAATGCAGAGCTCTAAAGGGCATGAAACATTTTTTGAATCCTATTCTAAGTGAAATGGAAAACCATCAGAGGGTGTTAGCCAGGGAGTTGTCATGGTCTGATGTTTACAAGACGGATCTGCCTGCTTTGAGGAGAAGGGATTAGAGAGCTGAGAGTGGAAGAGGGTAGGCAGGCTAGGAGACTTTATAAATGACAATGGTGGTGCTTATACCAGGATGGAGTTATGATATTTCTATATGGTGTGGGTAGATTCAACAGGATTTAGTGAAAGGCTGGAATCCTATCAGCAGGATAGAGTGGAGTGTAGTATGAGTCCTGGATTTTTGGCTTCAGCAACAAGGTGAGTGGTTGTATTGCTTATTAGAATAGGGAAGTCTGGGAGAAGGACAAACAGGTGTAGGAGGAAGATCAAGATTTCTGTTTTGAAAATGTCAAAGGTGAGATGTCCATTAAACTTCTTAGAGGTAACCTTTGATAATTACTTGTTACTATACTGTGTAGCTTTAAAGGCATTTCCTCCATCTTTGTCTCTCTAGAGCTCTATCTTGGCTACCCCAGCTCAATTCTCAGAAAGTCTCCATGATGCATATTTTGCGAAATTTCCACCACCCAACTAGTAAGTGCTTTAAAAGTCTTTGTTGTAAACTAATGACTAAATCTAAAGCCACGATGTCACTACTTGCTCCTACTGATCTTGCTGTCCTTTGCCTATTTCTTCTCATATCCAATAATAATAACTTTGTAAATTAGCATTTCATCCAAGCTGGGAATAGGCCAAGGTGATAGGAAAAACTGAGGAATTTGGAAGAAAAGGACTAATGTGGCAAGCCTTCTTGGATAAAACCAGCAGGTTCCACAAAACCCAACACGTAACTGCTATCTAGTTTTAGTGACCAGTTTGGCCAAGTTCTAAGACCTACCACAAGCTCTATCATCCGGCGGGGTGTGAGGAGGAAGGGGGCGAGATAGACCTGTAAATATCCAATACTGTTTCAGCTGCATTCAGAATAGGGAAGGTTTAAGGTTTTAGCTCAGTAATTCCACTTCTAGTAACAGATCCTAAGGAAACAAAGATTTAGATGCAGATATATATATGATGACTCCAGTGGTATTTCTAATGGTGTGAAGTTGGAATCAACCTAATTTGAGGAGAAGCCAATAAGAAAATGACTAAAACTGGGGGCATGGATAAAATTGAATGTACAGAAGCCATGAATATTTGTGTTTACTATTAAGAAGAATTTTTAGGGCGCCTGGGTGGCTCAGTGGGTTAAAGCCTCTGCCTTCGGCTCAGGTCATGATCACAGGATTCTGGGATTGAGGCCCGTATCGGGCTCTCTGCTCGGCAGGTAGCCTGCTTCCTCCTTTCTCTCTCTGCCTGCCTCTCTGCCTACTTGTGACTTCTCTCTCTATCAAATAAATTAAAAAAATCTTAAAAAAAAAAAGAAGAATTTTTAGTGACACTTAGGAGAATGATTATGACTTCCTTCTTTCCTCATCTGTAAAATGGTGATAATCCCATCTGTTTTATGAGGCTATGGATCAAATGAGCCCATTTATGTGAAATCATTTTGAAAATTATAAAATGCTTTTTTAAAAAAGAATTTTGGGGCACCTGGGTGGCTCAGTTTGTCGAGTGTCTGCCTTTAGCTCAGGTCATGATCTCAGGATCCTGGGATGGAGCCCCATGTTGGGCTTCCTTCTAAGCGGGGAGCCCGCTTCTCCCTTTCCCTCTCCCTCTGCCCCCCTGCCTCTTCCCCTGCCCACACTTGCTCTGTCTCTGTCTTTGTCTTTCTCCCAAATAAATAAATAGAATCTTTAAAAGAAAAAGAAAGTCTTCTCATTATTGCCAAGAGGTGAAGCCTAAGGTGAGAAGGCACTTCTTTTGCCTCAATTAGTCAGGTTCAAGAGACTGGAAGAAGGGGAATTGCATATTCGAGCCATTTTAACATCGCAGGGCCCACACCAAGAACATGGCAGTGGCCCCGGGTGGGTTCTCTCTCTCTTTTTTTTTTTTTTTTTAATATTTTATTTATTTGACAGAGAGAAACACAGTCAGAGAGGGAACACAAGCAGGGGAGGGTGAGAGAGGGAGAAGCAGGCTTCCCGCCCAGCAGGGAGCCCGATGTGGGGCTTGATCCCCGGTCTCCAGGATCATGACCTGAGCCGAAGGCAGTCGCCCAACCAACTGAGCCACCCTGGCGCGCCCCCCCCCCCCATCCGGTGGGTTCTCTAGTAGGAAATCGGCACCTGCTATGTGCCTCCAGGGTGTCCTCTAGCTGACAAGACGCTTCACACCCACACACACCTAACTCCCTGCTGGGAGGAAAAGGGAGCCTATTTCTGGCACTTTCCATCTTAGCCTTGGTCACATTACTAGTCACTGAAATGCTCAAAATTAAAGTCGTGACTTGTGCAGCATCTACGGGCCAGGAGTTAACCTCTAGTTGTAGTGCTATGTGGCATTTTCTCCACTACTGGCCATGAGAGGAAAAAAAGGCTAATAATGTGTCAGTTAGTTAGTTACTTAGTTAGTTAATAGGGCAAATGACATTAATCCTTCTTCCAAAGGAATCAAGCAGCTTAACTCTGTCCCAGGGCATATCAGTTTATGACTTCCTAGGCTTCTTACCTGCTGTATGACTTAGTCAAAAGAGGACTCAAACATACATCTGATGGCTGATTTGACATCTCACTTGGATGTCTAATAGGCATTTCAAACTTAGCATGTTACAGACAGAACTCTGAATTCTCCCTTCCTTTCCCCAAACTCGCTCTTCTCTTGTTTTTCCTTCCCTGAATTGATGATGTTCCCAACCCCGTCCACTTTTCTCAAGCCAAAACCTAGGACACACCGTTAACTCCTCCTTGCTTTACCCCTTACCTGTATCCGCCTGTGGCTTTCCCACCAGAACCTGTCCCACACTCTCATTTGCCTGACTCTACCGGCAAGCCAGGCTGGGCTTAAATATTTTATTAATTTATTTGATAGAGAACATGAGCGGGGAGGAGGAGCAGAGAGAGAGGGAGAAGCTGACTCCTCACTGAGCAGGGAGCCTGACTTGGGGCTTGATCCCAGGATCTTGGGATCATGACCTGACCTGAAGGCAGATGCCTAACCAACTGGGCCACCTAGGCACCCCAGGCTCAGCTTTTAGAACCGCAAAGGAACTTGTGTAACTTATTTGCTCCCAAATCTGCCATGGCTTCCCACCTCCCTTAGATTTAAATCTTAACTCTTTACCCTAACATCCAAGTCCCAAGTGGGCCCATGGGGGCCCCCGCCTGCTTCTCTGACCTCATCTCCTGCAGCTGTCCTCCTTTGGCCTCATGTCTTCACTGCCACCCCCACCCCCGGCCCCGGGCTCTATCTCTCTGTCATGCCAAGTTGGTAACTCTCTCAAGACCTTGGCACCAGCTGGTTTGTTGGGGTGAGGGGAGCAGGGAGCTTGGAATGTTCTTTTTGTAGCTAACACTAATAATAATAACAGCAACTACATATATGTGCTTACCGTATGGCACACACCATGCCAAGGACCTAAACTC
Organism: Spilogale gracilis; assembly: GCA_004023965.1. Lineage (NCBI taxonomy): Eukaryota > Metazoa > Chordata > Mammalia > Carnivora > Mephitidae > Spilogale > Spilogale gracilis. Next base: position 96,574 of record PITA01002059.1, read on the forward strand.
ATTTAGTCCTCACAACAACACTCTGGGATGGACCCTGGTGTTTCTCCCATTTTGTTGACGAGGAAACCAGGATAAAGAGAGGTAAAGTATTTGCTAAAGGTCACATAGTGTCTGAGGCCAGCTTCCGGAAAGCAGGCTCTGATGCAGAGATTTGCCTTTGGGAGGTGTGTTGGAGACCGACCCTGGTAGAAACCACCTCACAGAGATGAGAGCACCAGGACTGGGGGAGGGAGAAGTCGAACTGTGACTTGGTTGCAGCAGAGATCTCGGTGGGCCCTGCCCTGTAGAGCTGAGCTGTCCCACACTGGAGACCAAGGAGCCAGGCCTTTAGATTCCTGCGTGGACAGATCCTCAGTTGGCTGACTGTTGGGGAAGGAGTAGATCTTTTAGGCAAGGTAGGCTCTCTTTACCAGATGCGGCCCCTGGAGAAGGACTTCTGGAAACTGAAACTGCTAAGCAGCCAACACTCCGGGTGGCAGAGGTATGAGAGCCCGAGCCCCAGAAGGAGAGTTTGAGCAGTGCGGCACACTCCCCAAAACACACCAGGCCTTAGTTTCCAGTTCTGCAGAGCAAGCTACCCCCACATTTAAGAATCAAAACAACATACAGTTATTATCTCATCGTTTCTATGGGTCAGCAATCTGGGGATGCTTTGCTGAGTGCCTCTAGCTCAAGGATGTTCCAGTATAAATTATTCTGGTAAGGAAGACTTCAGTCAGGACTCTTGCAGTAGGTGAGAAAGATTGAGCTCAACTCCAAATCCAGCAAAGACAGCTGGCAACTTGTAGCCAACTAGTGGAATAAGGGGGCTAGTGAATGGAAAGAGATATTACTAAGAGGAGACACTGAGGGCAGGGTGACTCCTGCCAAACTGACGAACAGGATTCTTGCTGAAGGCAGGCCAGGGTGAGCAGATATCAAGGGTAGAGAATGAGGAATATGATCAGATATCAAAGGCGAGGAGAGTCTTGCTAAACCGACTTGGTAGAATTCTTGTTACACTTGGGCTATGCAGGCTGGGCGGACAGGAGGCCAAGGCCAAGGCCTCATCAACAAAAGAGCTCAGAGGAGGCTGCCTGCATAGTTTGGACAAGCAGAGCATCTTTGTTAAGGCCTCTCAACCAGCTGTTGGCCAGGGCTGTGGTCTTCTCTGACAGCCTGACCTGGGGCATGGAGAGGCTTCTAGTTAGATGGAGGAGTAGGAAGCACCAGGAAATCTGTCTCCCCACCCAGAGGACAAGGGCACTGGCAGAATGTGTCCGATGTAACTGTTTTGGAACTCCCAAGTTTGCTGAAGGCCCTGCAACTTCCAGGGGAAGACCTGGAGAGTAATCACCTTCTCTTTGATCAGTTTCAGCTGTTAGCCCCCTAGCGACTGCCCATCCCCCAATGACTCATACCTGTACCTTTGGTTTTCCGCATGGGACTGATACACTTAAAGAAAAGATTGTTAGTGTGAAAACTGGTATTACTGTATCTTCTGTTGGTGACTCCACACTTTTTTTTTCTACATAATTTAGAAGAATAGTGAATTTAAAAGAATTCTTTGTTTGTTTTTGGGCATACAATGTATAAAGATGATATTTGTAACATCAGCAATCAAAGGGGTAAGGACAGAGCTATAAAGGAGCAGGGTTTTTGTAGTTACTCAAGGTATAAATTCAAATGCGAGCATTATAAATTTAGAATCTTAAATGTAATCCCACAGGAACCACAAAGAAAATAGCTGTATAACTTACACAAAAGGAAATAGGAAGGGAATTTAAACAACTCACTAAAAAAAAAAAAAAAACAACTAAACACAAAAGAAGACAGTGATGCAGGAAATGAGAGACAAAGAAAAAAAACCCTAGAGGGCATATAGAATACAAATAGCAAAACAGAAGTAAGTCCCTTTTTGTGAGTAATTAAGTGTAAGTAAATTTAGCTGGCCAATCAAAAGACAGAGATTGTCAGAATGGACAAATGTGGACCTAACTATACGCTATCTATAAGAGACCCACTTGAAATTCAGAGGCACTCTCAAGTGAAAGGGGGGGTGGAAAAAGATATTCCATGCCAGTAGTCACCAGAAGAGAGCAGATGTGCCCATATTAATACCACTTGATTATATCTATCTATCTATCTTAAAGATTTATTTATTTGAGAAAGTATGCACGAGCGTGAGTTTGAGGGTAGGTAGGAGTAGAGGTAGAGGAAGAGAGAATCTTAAGCAAATTCCATGCTGAATGCAGAGCCCGACACAGGACTCCATCTGCCCACCCTGCGATCATGACCCTGAGATCACAGCCTGAGCTGAGGAGTCAGTCATTTAACTGTGCCACGCAGGCACGCCAGACAGAATCAATTTTAAATCAGAAGACGTTTAGAAGAGACAAAGAAGGACATTATGTATTTTTTAAAAAATATTTTATTTGAGAAAGAGAGGGCATGTGAGTAGGGAGAGGGTTGAAGGAAGAGGGAGAATCTCAAGCCGACTGTGTGCTGAGCGGGGAGCCCCAGGTGGGGCTGGATTTCACGACCCTGAGACCACGGCCCACGCCGAAGCCAAGAGTCGGAGGGCCGACTGACTAAGCCATCCAGGAGCCCCAAAGGAGGACATTATGTAGGCCCAATACAGCACAAAGCTATAATAATTACAAGCATGTATGCATCTAATGAAGACCGTCAAAATATATGAAGCAAACACCGACAGAATTGAAAGGAGAAATGGATAGATCTACGATAATAGTTGGAGACTTCAATACCGCACTCATGATATCGGATAGGACAACCAGACAGAAGATAAGCAAGGAAAGAGAGGACTTAAAACAATAAACCAACCAGAGCTAACAGACCCACAGAACACTCCCCAACAACCAAAGCACACACATTAGTAAGCCCCCAGCGGAGCTAGGAAAAAGGCACAGGTCATGGGTTGTTCCCCATTGTATGCGTGACAGAGAAAGACCCTTCCAGTCTTTATCTTAACCATTAGATTTTATATAAAGCCATCTTTGCTTGAAAGAAAATTCACACCCAGCGATCCCCTCTGTGGACAGATTTGCCTGAGAGCAAGGTGTAAGATGGGCCCCTCACACAGGGCTGCGCTCGGGGGACCTTCAGGAGACTGGCGGGCTCGCATTTATCAGCTCAAGCTCCTCGTTACACTTTCCCTGACGGGAAGACCCCTCTAGCTCTTCAGAAGCACTTTGCCCACGTAGAAATGCAAAGGCAAGGGAATCACTGAAGAGAGTGCCTCTTTCGCTTGGTGTCCGTGCACGGAGGTAGTGGGGTCGGTAATGAGTATGTGTGTGAACTTCAGTGCAGAGCACGAGGGCCCGGCGGGTCATCGGGGGATCTGTGGGGCCCCAGCACTGGGTGACTTTGACCCAGTGTGGCTCCGGCTCTGGGCACCGAGAGGCAGCAGGTTCCCCAGGTGACCAGCTTGCTATTCAGGAAGTGTCCACAGAGTCATGGCCTCTGCAATGTTAGGTTTCATGCCCATGGGGTTTCTTCTGCTGAAAGGATCTTTGCTAAGAAATGAGAACCACAGGGAATCTGCCTTGCGGTACCCTTGGGGAGCTTGAAGGTGACTCAGAGGGAAGGCCACAGGGAGCCAGAAAGCCTGGAGGTCAAATCTGAGGTCTACCGATCAGCTACACTATGACTTGAGATCTCTGCTTTCCTCCTGACCATGAGTTTGTTTCAGTGGGCCTGGGACAGGATTGGGAATCTATATTTTTTTAGAGAAATTTTTTTTTTTAAGATTTTTATTTATTTGACAGAGAGACACACAGCCAGAGAGGGAACACAAGCAGGGGGAGTGAGAGAGGGAGAAGCAGGCTTCCTGCCAAGCAGGGAGCCTGATGTGGGACTCGATCCTGGGTCTCTGAGATCATGACCTGAGCCGAAGGCAGTCGCTTAACCAACTGAGCCACCCAGGCGCCTCGGGAATCTATATTTTTAACCAGCCCCATCTGTGACTCATACTCGAAACCTGGTACGAAGCTCTTTCCTATAAGCCATATTGCCTCTCCTTTGTTACGCATGGACACTGGAGACTGACTGGGTTACTTCCAGCTCCACCAGTGTAGGATTTGTGTTATTTCCCCTCCCTGACTCAATTTCTCCATCTGTACAATGGGAAGAATAGTACCTGTCTTATGGGGTCATTGTGAAGATCAAGTATGTTAATTGTGGGGGGGCATTTAGAATGGAGCCAGCTTGGGGCGCCTTGGTGGTTCAAAGGGTTGAACCTCTGCCTTCAGCTCGGGTCAAGATCTTGGGCCCTGGGATTGAGTCCCACATCCAGCTCTGCTCAGCAGGGAACCTGCTTCCCTCTCTTTTGCTCCCTGCCTCTCTGCCTATTTGTGATCTCTCTCTCTGTCAAATAAATAAATAAAATCTTAAAAAAAAAAAAAAAGAGTGGAGCCAGCTTCAGCAAACACTGTGTTACTCTTTTTTTTTTTTTTTTTTAAGATTTTATTTATTTATTTGGCAGAGAGAAACACAGCTAGAGAGGGAACTCAAGCAGGGGGAGTGAGAGAAGGAGAAGCAGGCCTCCCGCCGAGCAGGGAGCCCGATGTGGAGCTTGATCCTGGGACTCTGGAACCATGCGGACGCATAAGGACCGAGCCACCCAGGCGCCCCTGTGTGTCACTCTTAATAGTCCAGAGCCACAGACCATTATTCACCACTCCCAGATTAAAAAAAAAAATTCTAAAAATCAAAAAGGTTTTCCCTGAGGTGCCTGGGTGGTTCAGTTGTTAAGCATCTGCCTTCAGCTCAGGTCATGGTCCTGGAGTCCTGGGATTGAGGCCTGCATCAAGCTCGAGGCTCAGCAAGGAGCCTGCTTCTCCCTCTGCCTGCCGTTCCCCCTTTCATGTGCTTCCTCTCTCTCTCTCTGACAAATAAATTTTAAAGATTTTATTTATTTATTTGACAGAGAGAGAGATCACATGTAGGCAGAGAGAGAGGAGGAAGCAGGCTCCCTGCAGGGCAGAGAGCCCAATCTCAGGACCCTCCAGATCATGACCTGAGCTGAAGACAGAGGCTTTAACCCACTGAGCCACCCAGGCACCCGGCAAATGAATCTTTTTTTTTTTTTTAAAGATTTTATTTATTTATTTGACCGAGAGAAATACAGCGAGAGAGGGAACCCAAGCAGGGGGAGTGAGAGAGGGAGAAGCAGGCTTCCTGTGGAGCAGGGAACCTGATGTGGGACTCGATCCCGGGTCTCTGGGATCATTACCTGAGCTGAAGGCAGTTGCTTAACCAACTGAGCCACCCAGGCGCCCCTGGACAAATAAATCTTAAAAAAAAAAAAAGTTTATCCCTGAAGTTTGGCACAAATTAGTTTGGCAATGAAACCTGATCTGAACTGATGGTCCTTATCCCTTATTCTGTGAATATTAAAATTTAATTGAAGATCACATTCGATTATGGAATGCTGCCCCACATCCCCAAGAGGTATTACATGGCATACTTTGTATTTGTGCATTTCCTAAAAATCTGAAATACTCTCAACCTCAAAACAGTGGCTTCAGGGAGGGGATTGAGAAGCTACTTCTCATTGTCATTTGTTGGCCAGGCAACGTGAGAAGACTCGCCCTCTGGTGGTTGCAGTGGAGAACCACGCCACAAGAGGGCTGGATGAGCAGGGGAAAGCCCCATGAGAGACCCATAGCCTCTGGCCCACAGCTCAGAAGAAAAATTCTTTTTAGAGGACATTTTTAAATGTCTTCAAGGGCTGCTGTATGGGTAGAGAAGAAATCACTTCAGTCAAAAAAATTAATATTCAATTTACTAAAAACAAAAACATTAGGTAAGCTTTTTAAAGTTTGGCTTCTAGATCTTATATTTATAAATCTAGCAAATGTTAATTACTTTTAATTAAGGGAAATTTGAATATTCAATTTATAAACAAACTCCTTTAAACATTTCCTGTTGCATCTATGTATTTAATATATTGCATCTATGTATTTAATCTATTTGATTTCCTTTTTGGAGTACTTTCATTATCTGCAAAGCAAACGCAAACAAAATACTATTAAAAGTTCTCGTAGTGGGTGCCTGGGTGGCTCAGTGGGTTAAAGCCTCTACCTTTGGCTCAGGTCATGATCTCAGGTGTCTGGGATCAAGGCCCACATCAGGCTCTCTGCTCTGTGGGGAGCCTGCTTCCTCCTCTCTCTCTGCCTGCCTCTCTGTTTACTTGTGATCTCTCTCTGTCAAATAAATAAATAAAATCTTTAGGAAAAAAAAAAGTTCTCGTAGTATGTATAGTTTCCAATACCATACAGAGAGAAATGATTGCAATTTAAAACGGATTACCAAGTGTAAATTGATTACTCAGTCTCGCATTCTAGATTGGAATCACTAATTATCTTCCCCAAGTACTTTTTAAATCGCGTTAGCAGTTTGCTGAGATTTCCTAGTACCAGAGGGAATCCTGGCCAGGATGCAGATGGGTTGAGCATCTGCTACCTGGACTAGAATACTCTGCTCAGTATCTTTTACTTTCCACTGCTTTCATTCTCTCAGCTTCTGCTCTCTGACTCCCTCTGCGTACCTAATGGAATGCAAATGAAACGCCTTTCAACACATCTTTCCCTTTGTACCTTACACCACCTTTATGCCTGGGGTCAGCAAACTCTTTCCATAAAAGGCCAGTATATATTTTGCACTTTGTGAGCTATTTGGTTGCACCTACTTAAAACTGCCCTCGTGGCATGAAAGGAGTCATAGACATTACATAGATAAGCGTGGCTGTGTACAAAACTTCATTCATGGACTTGAAATTTGAATTTCATGTAATTTTCATGTGTCACAAAATACCAGTTACAATTTATTATTTTTTTAAAAAGATTTTATTTATTTGACAGGGAGAAACACAGCTAGAGAGGGAACACAAGCAGGAGGAGTGAGAGCGGGAGAAGCAGACTTCCCACAGAGCCGGGAGCCTGATGCCCAGCTGAATCCCAGGACTCAGCGATCATCATGACCTGAGGGGAAGGCAGACGCTCAACACTGAGCCACCCAGGTGCCCCACACAATTAAAAAAAAATTTTTTTTTAAATGTGAAAACCATTCTTTTGCTTGCGAGCTGTACTAACACAGGCAGTGGGCTGGATTTGGCCTCATGGGAACGCTATGGCTTACTGACCCCTGCTCCAACCCAGAGTTTTGCACCCACTTAGCAGGTAAGTACTGATGTCGATTGTTCAATGTTCTTTGAAAATTCACCAATTTCTCTGAAATTTCCCACATTCAAAGTTATTGAAAGTGCCCAGGGAGCACTCTGAAGTGGGAACACCACACTGAGCCCACACAATGATGTCCACCTTTCTGTTGAACTGTCCAGGTCTGTGTATTACTTTCATTGGGATTTGTCAGTGAAATACGGTTTTGTGTAGGCAGGTAAAATACTGTTTTTCTGTTGATTTCTTTTCCTTTGCTAACCCAGGAGGCTTAACCTTTATTTTCTGGTCTAAGATGTTCCCTAAATAGAGCTAATAGATTTAAAGAACTTTTCTCAGTTGATCAAACTAAAGTCTGATTTTTTGGAGGGGGAGGTCTTTGAACTCTCATTAACATTCTTCAACTTTGCAGTAAAACTTACAAAATAGTATTAAGTACATTACAAATCTTTTCTTTTCTTTTTTCTTTTTTTTTTTTTTAAAGATTTTATTTATTTGACAGAGAGAAACACAGCCAGAGAGGGAACACAAGCAGGGTGAGTGAGAGAGGGAGAAGCAGGCTTCCTGCCGAGCAGGGAGCCCGATATGGGACTCGATCCCGGGTCTCCAGGATCATGACCTGAGCCGAAGGCAGTGGCTTAACCAACTGAGCCACCCAGGCGTCCCGCAAATAATTTTTTCCTAGCCCGTCTGAGGGTGAGTCACTGACCTGATAACACTCACCCCCTAATAATTGAAAGCTTATTTCCTCCAAGCAAGGACATTCTGTAGAACAACAGTTCAGCCATTAACATCAGGAAATCAACACCAGTGTTCCCACCACCTAATCCTTGGCCTCCTTTCAGATTTTACCAGTTGTCCCAGTAATGTTTACAGTAAAATGACCCAGTTCAGTTTATTTAGTTGTTTAGTATTAGCCTCTGCAGTTAGTTCTTTGGTCATTCTTTGACTTTGGTGACCTTGGCACTTTGGAAGACTGACTATAGGCCAGTAATTTTGTAAGACGATCTGGATTTGTCTGATGATTCCTCATGATTACCTTCGGGTTTTGCATCTTTGGCAGAAACATCACAGAGGAATGCTGTGTCTGTTTTAAAAAATATTTTATTTATTTACTTGACAGACAGCGAGAGAAAGGGAGGGAATACAAGCAGGGGGAGTGGAAGAGAGGCAGGCTTCCTGCTGAGCCAGAACCTGATGTGGGGCTCCATCGATCCCAGGACCTCAGGATCACAACCTGAGCAGAAACCAGATGCTTAATGACTGAGCCACCCAGATGCCCCTGCTGTGTCTTTTTCAATGCATCCCAGTGGCGGTAAATTTAGAATCCTCTCAATATTGATTTTTATTTTCTTCAATTAAAGTGATCTGCCAGCTTCTCTTTAAAACGACTCTTTTCGCCATTATACTTAATATTTTATGGGGAGGTACTTTGAAACTATGTACATATCCAATTCCTTATTTACCCAGTTATTCATTCATTCACATCAGTACAGACTCAGTTTTCAATTTTAATGATTTATAAGCCATTATTTTGATGTCAGATTGTCTCAGATTTGCCCACCTTAAGTTTCCTTAAATCTGGCTTGTGTCCTTTTGACATGCCCCCATTACTTTTTGACTAACTTCCTTTCTTTCTGGCTCATCTTGTGCTTTTCCTGCCCAGCCATGCAATCAGCCCTTTTTTTCCAACAGTCCTGGCTCCTTTAAGTGGAGAATGTAATGCCTGAATCTGGATGCTAGATGTGTGCACTGCGTTGGTGGAAGGAGACTGCTGCAAAGCTCATTTAGTAGGCAGAGCTAGGGACTGTTTGTGTGCATGCGCGCGTACACACACACACACACACACACACACACACACACACACACACACACAATTTATGTTGAAATTCATGAATTCACAGGAATACCTCCTGGTCAAGCACAACACCAGGGGTCATTCTAGTCTAAGTCTTTCCAATTTGGAACGCCTTCTCTGAAAATGAGAAAGTTGCCTTCCATTATCCTTAGTATTTTTGCTTATTTGACCAAGTCCCCTGTTCTTACCCAATTCCATTTCCCGCCTCATCCCATTTTGGATGACTTCCTGCACTGGGCCTCGACCCAGCTCCCACATCCACATACCAGGCTACAAATCCATGTGGATGCCAAGCTTGCTCTGCCCTACTGAACTGCAGAATTGTAGGTAAAGGAAAAAGGGGAAGAGGAATCTGAGACTTGTTGGAATTTTATGTAAACTCCACATAGGAAGAAACTGGATTCTCACTGATGTATGTCTCAAGTATCTAAAATAGAGCCTGGCCATAAGGCAATGAAAAAAAAAAGACTGCGAAGAATCAATTTTATGGAACTATAATGTCAACAGTTCATTTGAATTTAAAAAAAAAATTTTTTTTTATTTATTTGACAGAAACACAGCTAGTGAGGGAACACAAGCAGGGGGAGTGAGAGAGGGAGAAACAGGCTTCCCACCGACCAGGGAGCCCGATGCGGGGCTTGATGCTGGGACTCTGGGATCATGACCTGAGCCAAAGGCAGATGCTTGATGACTCAGACACCCAGGCGCCCCCATTTGAATTCTTTATATTCAAATATTTAAGAGATTTTCCCATAATAGGCAACTCTTTATAATATCAAAAGTTATCAAAGAGACTCAAGAGACAGTTAAAAGTTTAAATCTCTAATTAGGCAATATGAAGTTTATCTTAAATTTGGATTTATGTGCATTAAAGCCTCCCCCCATTAAAAATACTCATTTTACCAGCCTGCACAGAAATCAACATTGTCTGGGACCAACTTAACAAAACAGAAAAGATATTACTTTTGAGTATTATTTTTTTTTTAAAGATTTTATTTATTTATTTGACAGGAACACAGCTAGAGAGGGAACAGAAGCAGGGGGAGTGAGAGAGGGAGAAGCAGGCCTCCCACTGAGCAGGGAGCCCGATGTGGGACTCCGTCCCGTGTCTCCAGGATCATGACCTGAGCCAAAGGCAGTTGCTCAACCAACTGAGCCACCCAGGTGCCCCTACTTTTGAGTATTATTAATAGGTACATTGCTGCATCAGAAGACACAGAGACAACTCCAGAATGGGATACAGGTGTGGGAGGGGAAAGCTGAAGCTTTCCTAACTTTGGAGACTTTTTAAAAAAATTTTATTTATTTATTTGACAGAGAGAAACACAGCGAGAGAGGAAACACAAGCAAGGGGAGTGAGAGAGGGAGAAGCAGGCTTCCCGCCGAACAGGAAGCCTGATGCCGGGCTCAGTCCCGGGTCTCTGGGATCATGACCTGAGCTGAAAGCAGTCGCTTAATGAACTGAGCCACCCAGGGCCCCCCCCCCCCTTTTTAAGATTTATTTCAGGGCGCCTGGGTGGCTCAGTGGGTTAAAGCCTCTGCCTTCAGCTCAGGTCATAATCTCAAGGTCCTGGGATGGAGGCCCACATCAGGCTCTCTGCTCAGCAGGGATCCTGTTTCCTTAGCTCTCTGCCTGCCTCTCTGCCTATTTGTGATCTCTCTGTCAAATAAATAAATAAACCTTTTTAAAAAAAAGATTTATTTCAGAGCAAGTGAGTGAGCAGGGGAGGGGCAGAGAGTCTCAAGAAGACTCTGTAATTAAGCACAGAGCTCCCCACGCGGGGCTCGATCTCATGACCTTGAGCATGACCTGAGCTGAAACCAAGAGTCAGCCGCTTAACTAACTGAGCCACCCAGGCGCCCTGGAGACATTCTTTTAAGGAAAAAAGTTAGGTACAGGCTCTTGAAGGGGGACTATTCAAGTGAGGGGCCCTGAAGTTTAAGCAGACTTTTATAGATTTTTTATTTTTAAGTAATCTCCACACCCAGCATAGGGCTTGAACTCACAACCCCGAGATCAAGAACTGCACGCTCCACCTGAGCCAGCAGGCACCTCGCAGATTTGTTTCTTGAAGTTTTGAGTGCAAGTGCTTTGCACAGAGCAGGCAAACACAACTTAAGATATTCCTGAAGAACTCTGCACCCAGCCTGATCCTCTCCGTATTAGGTCCTCAGCAAATCTCTGCTAAATACTGCAGACTGACCTCCGACTCATCCCACCCTAAAAAATAAGATCTTTTCTTTTCTTTTTTTTTTTTTTTTAAGATTTTTTATTTATTTGACAGAGAGAAACAGCCAGAGAGGGAACACAAGCAGGAGGAGTGAGAGAGGGAGAAGCCGGCCTCCCACTGAGCAGGGAGCCAGATGTGGGGCTCGATTCCGGGTCTCCGGGATCATGACCTGAGCCGAAGGCCGTCGCTTAACCAGCTGAGCCACCCAGGCGCCACCTAAAAAATAAGTTCTAATGACAAGATAAGTTCTAATGACGTTCTGCTGTTCAGGCAAGAATGACACAGACTCCCAATAAGGTCTTATCATTTTAATTGACTTTAATGATTATTGCTCATCTGCAAGGATTAATATTGCATTCATTAAAAATCATTCAATACAAAATAAACTTGTTCTTCCCGAGTTGGCTCTCCACACGCTCCCTCTGATGCCAGACATTTTCCCACAGTGTCCTTTGTTACATGGCTTGACAGAGATGGAGCCCTTACCTATTATTCCTATGGACACAGTAATAGATTGGGAGCAGGGGGCAGGCCAGAGGGCAGCGGGACCTGGGCCCCTTGCCTCCAGCAGAGCTGATGCACTGGATACCACTGTCGACCAGGTTACCGCCCCTCAAGGTTGGGGTGTTCTGATTGGCTGGTTCAATGCCCTGGGAAAAAGGGCTTGAAACCTTAGCATCTACAGAGAAGAAAGCATGGTCACACTGAAAAGGAGTGGGAAGGGGCTGTGTAGGGGACAACCGGGAGAGGAAAAGGAAAAATGTTTTGGCAAGACTCTGCTAGAAGGCTGCAGAGTGAAAGCTTTTCATTCTTATATTACTGTTTTTAATGTCTGTCTCTCTGATCAGTGGCAACAGAGAAATGAACATTGCTAGTACCTAGCACTGATGCCTGGCCCAGCTTTGAAGGATCACCAGCTAGAACAAGTTGAGGACTTAGAATCCTGGATAATTATATACTTAAAGCTCATGAGCATAAAGCTCATTCGACCATGCAGAAATGCTGGTAAGCAGGGTGCATGGCATGGGAACACACCTCTCCAATCTTCGAGGAACTTTCAAGGGATTCTTTCCGAGCATGAGCCAGGATGCACTGATTACCTTCTCTGTACACAAACCGCCCTTTGAGATCTCGGTTCATAAACTTTTTGTGACACGTGTCAATTACAAGAGGTACCACTTCTGTAAAACTAACATTATACATGAGGCCCAAAGTCCTAGACCAGTTATACGGAACTATATTTCCCTCACCCTGGCCCAATTTATCCTTCCTCTCCCATCTACCTCCCTTTAAATATTTTAGGTTGCAGAAGCACAGCTGACCAGAAATTTGCTCTTAAGGGATAAATCCTAAAGATAGAGCTCAGTGTTTTAGACTGAGTAATGGCTCAAGAAATTTGCCTTCAGCACAAGCTGTATGGGGCAGAATTTGCCATTATGGCCCCAGTTCATTGAAGCTATAAACTATGGGCTAGAAACAGAGGGACTCAGCAGAGTCTGAGGCCAGCATTTCTCCAGACTCAACTCTACACTCTCAGCTCCAAAGGTTCAATGAGAAACTGGTAACGACTAATCACCCAAGCAGTTCCTCGGTGTTAACACTAAACGTTTTTACTTTTTTTTTGTACAACGGAAATCAATGCTAGGGAATAAAATTAAACTTAATAGAGTGCAGTCTGGTTAAAAACTTGAAAAATGAGAAGGTCTGGTGGGAGTGGAGGAAGGGCTGTACTAAATCCAAGTGGACCAACTGGATTTTAACAGCACGTGTCTCTGAACCAGACACACACCTTCACACAGGAAACAGGGCTTGGAACACTTGGAGAAATGAGCACGCGCCGCCTAAACCTAACCTACCTGGCTAGTGGGTATCATCCCTGCTGTTCTGATAAAGTGAAAGAGCACTGATTTCAGCAGCTAAGAAATGGGCTCTTTTAAGGCAATTTAGACATTGCAGATTGTTCAGCAAAGAAGGTACCTTAGCATTTCCTGTTAATAAGGTACCCAATTAAGACTAAAGTCCCCCAAAATGGGAAAGAATGAATCACCTTGCTGGGCTGGAAGAGTAAAATCCTTCTTTAGTGACTAGGGTGAACCTCAGTTTCATCTAAAGAGCCGTGAAGCAAGTTCCTGTGTGGTCTGCAGAACTTGGGACGATGAGATGAAAAAAACAAAAATGAAATTATAGAAAAAAAAATCAACAGGGAAGGAATAAGAAGAAAATAAAAGTCATCTTAAAAAATATTTCTTTTAGAGTTGTGTGGTTCATGTGGACTGGTCCTTGGTAATATGGTCCATTAGTATCTGTAAAGGAAGAGACTGGTTGATTAGCACTTGGGTCTTTCACATGAGAGATTCAAGACAAAAATCAGAAGCAGAGGCCTCTCCCCAGGGTCCCTCCCCAACACCAGCAGGATCCCTACAGCCATGCCCCCATGGATCACTCTTCACTCTGCTTACACAGGGTTTCTGGCAATGCCATCTCTGGTTTTATTTCCTGCTCCCTGATAATATAAGCCAAGGCTTTTCAACCCTGACTATACATTAATCTAGGGAGCTTTTACAAAATAAGTCTGCACCCCATGCCAGACCAACTTTATCAGAATCTCTGGGGGTGAAGCCAAGCTTCCTGCTTCAAGATTCTGGAAAACCCTTACATCTACTACTAGATATACAAGTTCACTGCCTACCTTGTTAGTCTGGAGCAGAGTTCCTGTACTCTTCAAAATCAGGCACACCACTTTATGAAAGCTGGCTAGCACGCTTGGTTTAATGTTGGGTAAAAGAGCTTCTCACTTGTGTTCCCCCAAATTACCTGTAATAATTGGGTTTGAATGGCCCATTTTTGTTGAGTCCCAGATATTTTGCTTGGTCATCTGTCAGCTCTGTCAGGTGTGCATCAAATGATGGCAGGTGCAAGCTGGCAACGTATTCATCTAGGAAGAACACAGTGGCAGGGGAGCAGATGCCATTTCAATCTGCCTCTCAGGGCATAACCTCCCCCTATTTTTATCTGAAGCTTTTTGAGAAAGAGGACAAGGAATGTAGTAACTGTGAAAGCACCTGTAACTTGAAATATGTGCTTCAAGAACCCTCAAAGTTGCCTTTCTGGCAGGGTACTTCTCTCTGTACATCCAGAATGCTTTAGAAAGCCATCTGCCAGGGTGACAAAATGGGGTGGACCTGTACCTCCCCATCATTCTCTGGCAAAGCTTTTGGCTCTACCCCAGCGGCCAACATGTTAGACATGACTCTCACCTTCCTGCAGTGACTTCCTTAACTGAATTACAGGCAAACTGTGAAACAAAGTAGACACCAATAGCTCAAAAGAACTTTGTATCATTAAGACTTATTTAGAATAACATCCATAAAGGCCTCACAACTTAGGAGCATGGATTTCTAAGGTAGCTGGTGCAAACTGATTACTATTCCATAGATAAACTTCTGAGGCTTTACTTTTATGAATACAAATTAAAGAAAAAAAACCAATCTGGGGTAAGCTGTTGGAGGAGAGGAAAGTGAGAAGTCCTCTGGCTTTAATGAAGGGGTCAGGGGCTGACCAATTATAGATGGGAGGTGGGTGCCACTATTCCGGAAGGGAAAGAACCAGAGATGATGTATTATGCCACACGAAAATAACACAGCTGTCCCCCAGAATATCAGGAGGTTGTGTATTTACACAGAGAATGGATGATAAAACCTAGATTTGTTTCCGCTCCTCTCATCTTGGTCCCAGGCTATAGTCACTGGTGGGTGAGAAGTTTACTGAATTCCATATGGCTACTAAGAATACGAGCATCTAGGGCGCCTGGGTGGCTCAGTGGGTTAAGCCTCTGCCTTCGGCTCAGGTCATGATCTCAGGGTCCTGGGATCGAGGCCCGCATCGGGCTCTCTGCTCAGCGGGGAGCTTGTTTCCTCCTCTCTCTCTGCCTGCCTCTCTGCCTACTTGTGATCTGTCAAATAAATAAATAAATAAAATCTTAAAAAAAAAAAAAAAAGAGCATCTATCCTAAACCACTGCACTAATAAGCACTTTTACTCATTAGCTCTAATTCTTCCTATAATCCTGCAATGTACGTACTACTGCTCTCACATTACTGATAAAGATACTGAGGCACATGGAAGCTAGAATTTGTCTTGAGGTCCAGAAACCACAAAATGCTAGGATGCAGACTGGAACTCTTGAGTCTAAATCCAATACTTTCAATGAGAACCATTTTACCAAACCATGAGAGTGCCTGGGGATCAACACAGGTTCTTACTGTTTCTCACTCACCCATTTTCTTAGGAAGCAGGTATACATCTTGTTTGTACCGTCCCTCGGGGGCATTATAGAGTTCTATCAGTGCCAAAGCCTAGGTTGGGAAAAGAGGGTCAGAAGACACAAAAACACTTCTTAGACAGGGACATAAAAATAAAACTAGATCTAACAGGGTCTTGGGGTAAGTACTATAGTGATCTATTACAGTGACAGTACCAAGGACTTGGCCTGCAACAAACACCACCATGCATCGTAAGAGGATTTGCTGCCGTTTTTGTTTAGTTCCCAATAAAAGAACAGACTACATACAACTAAGCTGGAACCCTACATTCTCCACTAACACAGTCAACTCAAAAGGACACAAACACTGACTCTGCCTGAGGACTCTTTACTACACTCGAGAAAGCCTGTCCTGACCACCCGTGACCTGAAGCAGGTTGAAAAGAACAGAGTAAGGCACACTCTCACTGAACTCTGACCCACGTCCGGTTCTATTATCTCAGGTCAGGAGCAGCAGGCACTTGGCCACATACCTGTGTTGTAGCAGTGATGGACAGAACAAAGGTGGGAACTGTGGAGCAGCTCAGGTTGAGGAGACGACCCTGAAAAGGTAAGAGAGCCCCGGTGAGCTGTGCTCCCCCTTGGTCTGGTTCCAGTGTCAGACAAGTGAAGCAAATGCGGGACAGGACTCAGTGGGTAGAGAGAGAATTACAGTTCCTGATCAGGACTCTAGATTTTATCTAATTTCCTGTAAGACCCCGTGAGTATGACAAGAAGCAGCTACTGGGGTCAGGAAACAGTGTGTCAGTTGGTAAAAGGGAGATCTTTTTTTTTTTTTTTAATCATTCCACTTTAGGGACCAGAAAGTTTAAGAACTGTAGCTCTATCCAAAGGTGGAGTTTAGGGAAACGTGGGCCTGATGCTTTTCCCCCGCCTCCCCGCTCCGGCACAGATCTAACGACACTGCCCTCCCATGTGTGTACCTCTGCCAGGAGGACGACACGTTTTCCATCTGGCCAGATGACATGGTCCACCTGAGAACGCACACGCTCCCATGTCAGCTCTGGAGTGCGCAGGCTGGTCTGAAAGGAAGACGGCACAGCTGATGGTGGCTATAATGGAAGGGAGGGGGAAAAGGCCTTGCAGCACATCAACGAGGGAAACCTTACCACGTCAATTTCTGTGTTGGAGTGGCCCATATTGCATACAATACAGCTGTTTTTCATGCGGTCCAAATGCTCCCGTGTCACTACATTCTTATTTCCTAAAGGCAAAGTAGCCGAAGAAAGATGCTGAGGGACAAAGGTACCTACTGGCTTCCCGTGAGGACATGGGAAAAAAGGAGGTCTGCTGCGTTAAAGGGCATGCATCCTTTATGAGAAACAAGTACACTGCGTAGTGATTTGGTTTTAAGGTTCAACAGGATAAACAGCCATCAGGAAAAAAGGCTCTTGGTTCTGGAAAACATGTTAGGGCTCTGACAGCTTATTCTTCTGGTTCTGACACTTTTACACTGAGCACAGGTCTCACCTACTTTATCTGAAAGACCACTTTCAAGGTTTGGCCTCAGTATTAGCCCTCCTCCAGGTACACCGGAGCACTGATACTTACCCGTGCAAGTTATTACGACATCAACTTGCCGGATGACTTCATTTAGCTTTACCACCCTGAACCCATCCATGCTGGAAGAAAAGGAAGGAACACGATGAGCAAAAGCAAGGAGGCAGTGGGACAGAGGCTGGCCACAAAATGAGACCGCTGAATTTCCTTCTGAAGGCAAGGCCAGTGCTACCTCACAGGGGTAAGTGACAAGCTGTGCTAAGCTACACACTGCCTCTTCGGACTCCCCGAGATTCCAATCAGGAAGGGAAAACGCCAAGAAGCTCCAGGAGTGCCCTGGGCTTACAACAGAGGGAACAGAGCCATCCTCCTAGCTTTCTCTTCCTTTAGAGAGATTTCTGCAAGGAATGGTTAATATAATCAATCATAAACTCTCAGAAACACAAAGCACCAGGGGTAAATCTCATGGTATTACCACCCTGTTCTTACCAGGCCTGCAGAGCACAGATAGGGTCGATTTCTGTGATGTAGACAATCGCTCCAAGGGCCTTGAGAGCAGCACAGCAGCCCTTTCCCACCTGCGGAGCATAAGAAAGAAGTAGGGGTGTCAGGTCCCTTAAGGCACAGGTAAGGGGCAGGTAGGTTCTTTGGGAGATGGGAATTAACCTCCCTGAAATCACTAATCCTCTAGTGAGCCCTTGCAGGGATGCTCCAAACCAGGCAGAGCATACAAAGATCCAGATTATGCTGTGACCCTCAGTCAGAGAGGTGATTTGGCAGATAATCATACGTCACAGTAAGGGCTGGGGCTCGGGAGAGTAAAAGAAATCGGGAGATCAAATAAGTGTTACCATCAGGAAAACAAGACCAAGGAAGAGCAATTGTAACCTCTCATAGCTTATTCAAGAAAACTTAGAACTCATTTGAGATGCATCTAACTCAAGGGTAGCCCAGCAGTTCAAGAACCTCCACGGGTCACGGATGACAACACAGCCTCCTTCACCTAGTCTAGTCTACAGGTCATCAACTACATACTACTTCAGAGCCCACCCTTCACTCCAATACCAAGTCACTTGTGTGGCTAAAATGCTACATGTTCACTTGAATTAAGTCTCATGAAAGGTAAGTGTTATCATTGGTGGGGGGAGGGACAGGGATGTCCACATGCCATTCCAGAAGACAGTGTGGTGGGATCTGAAAACTCAGTTAGGTCTCTATTGTACGTCTCTATTCATGAATCTGAATAAAGCACTTTTGCTATGGAGACACATGATCTCAAAGCATATTTCAGCCCCGCGTCAGTGACCACACTGACAACACAGATCGCCTTCACTCAACATTTCTAGTTAGGCTATGAAAAGACACACTGAGACCCAGCTATTTACCTCACCATAGCCACACACCACCACTTGTTTCCCACCAAACATCACATCTGTGGTCCTCTTCAGGCTGTGGAAAACAGATAAGGGCTCAACTTAAACATTATTAGCCCAAACACAGTCCCTCTGAGCAAAAGCAAAAGTGTGAGGCAATGCCCCCTGAGAACTCCAGCTGGAAGCTGGCTGGGCTCAGTCTGACATGAACCCCTCTAACGAGCCTCTAACGCCAAAGGAAGACCACGGGAAGACCATAGGACAAGACTAGGAGTGGTATCAGACTAACACTGGGACCCAACCCAAACCTGTCCCCTAAAAGTTTGAATATCTATACATTTCAACCTACCCATCCAAAATGGACTCTCGGCAGCAGTACAAGTTATCAAACTTCTGTTTGGTAACAGAGTCATTGACATTCATGGCTGGAACACATAGCTTCCCAGCTTTGGAGAGCTGATACAGCCTAAAGGGAAAAGAAGCCACAAAAACAAACAAAACCAAAGTTAGCTGGTAAAACATACTATGTGGCAAAATCAGCCTAATTCTCTTCGAGCTCCATGCTGCCCACCCCAGCCGTATTTACTGCCCAAGGATATTAGTAAATAAGAGCATTTTCTTGTCCTCACCTCTTTTCATTTTCTCTCCCCCTGGGCCCCCGCCCTTTTCTTGGAAGGGGAAAAAAAAAAACCTTTCAATAGAAGAAACTGACTTCTCTTCCATAAAAGGGGATGTATTTCCTTAGACCAGCATTTCCTTGATTAAAAAAACCAAACACGCCTACTTCTGGTAAACAAAGATCATCAATGACTCTGCTTCGTTTCCCTATGTGTGCGTGTGCGAGCACGTGCAGCGTGCCCCTAACGGAGAAACACTCTTTCAGAGACAGATCTTTCAGGGTTTTTGACAAGCCAAGAATATTTTGCCCAGTTTTACTTTTCGTAGTGTGTATAATGTATAGTTTTACAATAAGATTTTTTTTCGTATTTCAAATATAAAATTATAATACAGTATTGAATACAGTTTTTCCAGATCCATTCATTCCCTACACCTCCCAACACTGGTGCAGACTCACAGTGGAATAAGTGGGAAAGAAAAATGTGTGAACTAGAACCTGAGATAACTTCCTTTTAGGATCTCCTGGGTTCTTCAGAAGTAAAAATGGGTAAGTTTTATCTAACGAAGGTACTCCCATTTAGTTACAAGTCTGAAACATAGCCCTTGAGCCTAAGGGAGACCGGGAGAGTTGCTGAGGCAAGGACACAAGGGGCAGCTACTCCAGAATCTGTTACCTGTGAACACCAGTCACGCTCTCTTCCACAATGCCTCGGATCTTCTTAAACACGTTTGGATACTTCTTATAAACCCAGTGGGTTAAGTCTCCCCCATCATCCAGGATCTACAGAACAGCCAGAAGACTTCTATGGGCATTCAGGCTGCTAGAGCTGGGGGGGAACTGTGAACCACTTTCTGTACTAGTAAGAGAGCCCTGTATGTTTTGGAAGAGCACTCCTCAGAGCTCCTTAGAACAGGTTTAGACAGTGGAAACACAGTCAAATCTGTTGGTGTAGAATGGTTAAAAGGATTCCTAAGTTCTTGGCTATCGTGAAGAGTATTAGGCTAATCACAGACTCGTTTTTAGTTCAGAATCTTGAAATACATAGCTCCGTGGGATGCAGAAGGAGAGCTGGAGCAGGAAGGAAAGAAACCAGAATTCTACTCCCAAGAGGAACCACCTTACTTCTATTTCATTCTGCTGTGTTTGAGTCACATGTGTTCACTTTAGTTTTACCCTTCCCCCACCTTTCCATTCAGTACTCAGACCCATTCTGAATAGGTATTGACTAAACACTTTGGCAACAAAGTAAGTGTATCAGAACATACATCCAAACCATATTTAGGGAACCATGCTTTCAGGGAAAAAAAGGAAACAAATCTATGGTCAAAGTGTAGGATGAATGTACATCATTACCATGTTAGCTTGCCAACCATCCATGTTCACGCAGCGGTCGATGCACCACCAGAAGTCATCTTCCGACTCCCCCTTCCAAGCAAATACGGCAACTCCTGTAGGGACGGGAATAAATCGGCTGATTCCTCCTTCTGGAAGTCTGCTATACCAGTACCACCTTCTGAGATCCATGTGAAGGGGACAAAGGCTACAAAAACTATGTTGGACAGGAAACAACTTTGAAAGGGCAAAAAGTCAAAATGGCACCTGTAGCAGAAATTGGTAAAAAAATTTAAGAAATTTTTGTTTTTAAAAGTATTTGGGAACCTTAAACTGTTACTCTCTCTTTGGCCAAATTTATACTTCGAGATATACGTTATACTGAGGAGATGAAATGGGCATCCAAATAAAGTTGTTCACTAGAACATTAGTTGTATTAGCAAAAATCTTGAAACAACCTAAATGTTTAACAGAAGTAAAACAATGAAGTAAAATCACGTGGTTGTATGATTAGTACAAATGATGCTTTCAAGAAGTTTTCAGTGACATGGAAAACTACTTCTGACAATGTTATGTTTTAGGTTATAAATTATATATTGACTTACTTCTCTCTGTAAAAAGTGAATAGAAAAAAGGAAAAAAATGCATCAAATACTATCCCTGTATAGTAGGCTTATTATTATTTTAGAAACTCCTAAATTTTCTGCAATGGATATGAGAAAAGAACAAGAAAAACAAAAGTATTATAAAGTTGCTATGGACCCCAGGGAGCTGGTAAGTCCTTCAAGAAACTTCACGGGGATTTTCTTCTGAACATTTTTATGATAAAAACTGTTTCAAGTTAGAACTGAACTTAAGAGTAGTCCCTACTTTTTTCAGTGCAATATTGAACACCAAATTACCTAATGAGCTACTATCATAGAAGGCACTTCTTACTTGCATTCCCTCAAAAGCGATGAGACTTTGGTGAAAAGAGGCCAGCTGAACTCATATACCTCAGAGAGTTTAATACTCCTCCTTGTTCACCTACCATTAAAATTAAGCATCTCCCCGTGTAATTAAGATTCTTTTCAAAGGTCATTCTTAATGACCATATGATATTTCATTAGGGATATGGCCCTTCATTTTATTACCCATTTTCTTCCTGGTTTACAGCCCCTAGACAAACATGTAACTGTAAAGACAATTTTGATAGGTAAATATTCTACTTAATTATTTTGAGGCAAAGTTGGTAAAAAAGCTAAACTTACCAGCCTCAGCCAGGGCTGCGGCCACTTCGTTCTGAGTGGAATAGATGTTGCAAGCAGACCAGCGGCACTGAGCCCCCAGGGCACAGAGGGTCTCAATCAACACCTACGCAGACATATAGGATGACAGGGTGAGAGAGGAGGGCCAGGGAGGAGCAGCCCACAAGAGGACAATACCCAGCAACTCCGCAGCAACTAGTGCTACACTGGGAAGTTATAAGAGGGTATGGTCCAGCGAGGCAACCTACTGGTATTCAACTTCACCCTGAAGATGTGTTCTTAAAAGTCTTAACATTTTCGTACTGTCAAATTTTTGCAGCTCTAGATCTCCCAGAGTCGGGTTTGTTAAACACAGGTTACATCTATACACACAGAGCAGAAAACCCCATTACTGTGTAACAGGAGGTCCCACCTAACAGTCATTAGCATTTGGAGATTGGATGGACAGGGAAGGAAAAGCAAATAAAAAAAAGTCTCCTTTTTCCCCTCATCAGAAGTCCCTCTTTTGTCTCCCAATAAACTCACCGCTGTCTGGGCTGTGATGTGTGTACAGCCCACTATTTTAGCACCAGCCAAGGGCTTCTCCCCCTGAGCACGTTTCCTGAGTGAAATCAGAGCAGACATGTCTGTGAAAGAACAGAGGATTTGAGCTAGGTCTGCACTAGCAGGATTATCAGTTTCTGCCCCAGCAGCATCTGGGGGTGGTCTGGGTCGGTTGAGATATTGCAGGATCAGGTAGAACACTCTAAGCAAAACTCTATGATGACTGGCAGCTTCAACAGCAGAGACACAGTTGGGGAGTTGTTATCCAACCACTTGGAAATTTCTCTCTTCCTCCACCATTTCAGCCTTCTACGCAGAGGACTGAACGGAGAATGAAGTAAATTCTCACATCTGGTCAAAATGGAGACGGAGTCTCATCATTCACTTGGGAGGAGAGGAAAGTGGTTATGGCATTGGCTAAGGGACTCCTCATCACCAAACCAGGAAGGAAGTCTTCACCCTCAGCAGAAGAGCACTTGCTGCATTTTCCATGCTGCTTAACCCCATTCTGTCAGTTGGCTTGGTTTCTGTACTCCCCCACCCCCCCGCCCCCCAGCGAGCACACCTTCAGTGTGAAAGTGACAGGAGTAGAAAGACCTTATCAGGAGTGGGGTGGGTGGGGAAAACCAAGATTTAAGGGACTGTCAGTCACTTTCATTCTTGCTCCAGCAGAGGGTGCTAAGAGCCAAAGACCAAAGAGACCCTGGTCACCACATCCTTAGCTGAAAACCCTCCCACATCTGCTGCTTCTGGGAAATGTGGGTCTCTGAGATTGGCACCTGTGGCAGGATCCCGCAGAACTAACCACCATGTAGTGATCTGGGACTTGCTGACTCCACAAGGGGATCTCTGAATATGGTGTCATGGGGGAGGAAAACAGAAACTACTCTGTGTAATTACTCTGTGCTGAGAATAGGAAGCAAGGAGAACAAGAACAAGAACCCTGAGGTTCAAGCTGCACAAAGAGAGATCAGTGTATACAAGAGTCCAGAATGCTGAATTTTTCAAGGCAACTTTCAAGTTAGCTCTCAAGTGTGAAGCTGTCTGTGGGTCCTGATGACCAGCAAGTGAGCTGCTTCTGGTCCCCTACCCACTCCCTTTCTTTACCTTGCTCTGCAATCTCAATCTCCCGGCGTCCAAATTCTGCCTGTTTGATGTTCTTCACACAGAAATTGCTGCTGCCCTTGGAGTTGGTTTGCTGTTTCTCTCGGGGGGAAACCTCATCATCAGAGCTATCTGTGTAGGACGCAGCTAGAGCCAGGAGAAAAAAAAAAAAAAGGATAGAAAAATCTCAATGGCCCTAACTCCACAAACTACGCTCCCCAAAGGACTCTCATTTAAGTTAAGCAAACTCGGAACCGGAGCCACCTTTTCCATCACTCTCAGCTCTACTCCTTCCACGTCTAACAGATGAATACATTGTTGATGATCATTCAGTGTTGTGGCCCTTTCATCCACCCCAACGATGCTCTGCCATTAATCCCTGTCACAGGAAGCTACAGAGCCCACTCCTGCACCAGGTCTAGGGGTCCCAGCTAACAGGGGCACTTGGTCCCAATGTGGATTGGAACCAGACATGGCAAATACGGAAGAACACTTTAGGGCATATAAGGAACACCACTGCTGTAGAACACTGGTTCTCCAACTCGAGCATCTACAGCATTCATGAGAATCAGGTGGAAGGTTTGTTAAAATACCGATGGCTAGGCCCCACTGCCAGAGGTTCCCGCTCAGCAGGTCTCAGGTGGGACCCATGAATTAGCGTTTCTAACAAGTCCCCAGGTGTTGTTGCTGTTCAGAAGACCACAGCTCTGCTGTTCAGAGAACTACTAACATGGATGACAGTGATAAGAGAATCTCAAAAGGGATTCTACACTAGGTTGTGCTGAAGGAGTATAGAGATGGAAAGAAACGACTCAAAAGGTGAGTGAGTGGCTCTGGTCCTATTGCCCGCCCCGAGATCACTCAGTATGTTCAACTTTAAAAAAGTAGCTTCACATTAAGGCTAAAAATGTCCTTTCAGACAGATATGCAGGCGACACACAATAATCACTCACCTACTCTCAAATCACTTCTTTCCTCCCTGAATCGACGAGTATTTCCTGACCTCAGTGCAGCAGGTCTCTCTCGCTGTCTTCTACACACTGCCGGCTAACACAAGTACTCCCAAAGGTATCTGTCCCACCGGGATAATTTAACTAGATCACAAAGCTTTTTTAAAAAAGGCTCTGATAAGCTCCTATTAATACACGGACATCAAGATTTTTGAGAACTTCACTAAAGCTTTCTTCACTCACTCCTTCCTTCCTCCTCTTATTGCCCAGCTTTTCACAATTAATTCTCTTTGCTGGAATCGGTCTGCTTATCCCTCCCACGCTTTGGTATCTGTCACTCCAAGACGCCTCTTATGTATGACAGCCCTTGTATTTTTTGAATCTTTTCTTGCACACATGCCACGGTGACTCTGAATATTCATTTATTTCAGTGTGTAACCCTGTAGACCACCATTTGCTCTTATCTGCCTATCTTATCTACACTGGGTTATCAGTGGCACAGAGCAGAGGACACTTTTTTTAAAAAATGCATTTACTTGTTTGTTTTTTTTTTACAATCCTTTCACCTCAAATCTGGTCCTTAACGTTAATAACACTGTACAAGCGGTATTCTGGCAAAGTCATCTATGGAGGCGGCAAATCTCTTTGCTGAGACTAACAGCAATCTATGCCCTTGGGCAAACCTCTTAAACGTTTCCTCAGTTGAACAACAGGGCTGGGGTTAGATCAGATGCCACTGCGGATCTTCCACTGTCTATTCTGCTAGTCCCCCAATCATAAATTCTACATCCAAAACCATGTTAACCTTCCAGTACTCCCTCTAAAGCTGAGGACACACACACACAAAAAGCCTACTTATATAGGGTCAAAATAGGAGAGGACTAAAAAGAAACAGAGTTGGAGCCACATTATCGTAACTGAATCTTTCCTACTCCAGAGGTGAACAGGGGAGGGCACTTCAACATAAAGGGTAATCTAGCAAATAACAGGAGCCAAAATACTCATTCTTCCTGTCACCATTCAAGCAGTCCTGGCGCCAAGAAAGAAAAAGACAGGTGGCAGGGTCTATCTTAAACAACAAAGTTGGAAATTATGCTTCCAAAGTACGCCTCTTTTTCAAGGCCAGTTCCGTCAGCCAAAATAAAATTGATTTTCTCCCTTTGTGATGTGGGTGGAGAAACATGGGAATGGGAACCGGCCCAGTACTGCCAAGCAGGCACTGGCCGCAGACCACACACAGAGACAGCCAGGGGAAGAGAAGTCCCCAGATAACAAAAGCCTCCCCAGCTACCTGCCTGACTGGGGACATTCCCATTGTCCAAGTGCTAATATTTATCAGCTTTCAGCAGAGAGATGGGAAGTCCTGATATGAGGTACTTTCAGATTCTAGGTAAGTAAAGAGCAGTGGGTAAGAACTAGCTTAAGACTCTGGAACTGGGAAGAGCGATCAGAGTGGACACAAATTTCATACCTACCTGAGCTGTAGCTGTCAGTGGAGGACTGGGAGATGGAGCGAGACAAAGATCGCCGGCCTGTCTTGGTGGGGAATTTGGTGAACTCCTGCATGTCATCAGCAAACTGGATTTGCTGCAAGAGGAAGACAAACAGTTGAAAACTTACAAGCGCTTATGAAATGTTCCATTTTTTAAGGCCATGTATTTCCTTCCCTAATACTTAATATTGTATAGCTCCTACTAAGCCAGCAACTCTCCCACCACAAAGAGGGTGCGCCGAGGCTACTTGCTGACTCCTCTCCAAAGGCCAATTATTGCCTCTTTCCAATTGTTGTATAATTTTTTGTGGCCGGGGGAGGAGTTTAAGACCCAACATCTTTTAGCATCTGTCCAAATTTCACAAATCTTTCTTCTCACATTCCATTATTAACTTTTCTCTCCTCTTACAACCTTGACATCTTAAGTTCTTTACCGTTCCTCCCAATCTACCAAAAACAACACAATCTCATAGCGCTTCTGCTTGTTTTTTTTCTTTTTTCAAAGGATTCTCTAGTAGCACAGCCTTATCCTGAAATTAGCAATGGTCTCGTTTGAAAAAGTATGGAGCTGCCTTGAAATGGTGACAGGCACTGGGGTGCCAAGTCAGAGTCCAATGATAGCTATGCTTCACAAAGCCAATGCAGTATGCCCAGAACTTTCTACATCCAGTAAAATACTGGCAGATAGTAAAGAAAGCAAAATTAAAAAAAAAAAAAATACTCACTCCACAGTAAAACCCAACTAATGTAAGGACTAATTTGAAGAAGAAAATAAATGACTTGGTAAACTCTGTATTAAAAACTTCTTTAAATGAAATACATCAGAAGTTTGAAGGAATTTGGAACACTGGCTTTAATAAATGGCAAATACCCTGCAATTAATATAATTTACAAATTAATGAATGCTTTTAAAATGTATGAAGGCATTTTCTTCTATTAAATGGTTTACACCTTCCTGCTGAACTCTTAATTTAAGATCTGATAAATCCTTTAAGATACGAAATAAAATTCAGTCTCCTGAAACACAAATGGTTTGAAACTATGAATTGAGATTCTCCTTACAATCCGACTAAATCTGAAAAGGTTCCCATGGAGAATCCATTAAGCTAAGTCTTTATCAGATAACTCTGGAAATAGAAAAGCTACTACAGATTAAAATCTTCTCCCCATAACACTAGTCACATGGTTATAGCCACTCTGAAACCAGGAACAGTAAACTGCCCATTTGTCACAAGTACCCTCCAGCTAGGGCAGCAACAGCTGGCAGTGTAAGAATCAGGTGTAAAAGTGCCACACAGAAAAAGAACTCAGTCAATAAAAGGCACTCAGTCTAAACAGCACACATGGGACCAGAACTTGATTAACAAGTATCTTTATACATCATAAGCAGCTTCTTTAGTTTAGTTGCTGAACCTTAAAATAGTTTAAATGTCAAAAGCACAGTGCCTTTCAAAAAAAACCAAACCAACAAAGCCCACTGTTGAGGGGCACGTGGATGGCACATTCGGTTAAGCAACCAATTCTTGGTTTTGGCTCAGGTTGTGATCTCGGGGGTCATGATCTCAGGGTCGTGACTTGGAGCCCTGGCTCTATGCTCAGCATATAGTCTGCTTAAGTTACTCTCTCCCTCTGCCCCTCCCCCGATGCATGTTCTTTCTCTCAAATAAATCAATCTAAAAACAACAAACCCACTCATTGAAGTGGCCGCAGGTTAGCATCTGCCCTTCTGGAAAGGATTTCCCACAGCATGTTCACATGACTTCTGCAGTCAGCAAAGCAAGTTTTACTGAAGAGATTTATCTGGGACGAAGGTAATTACTTTCAAACCTAATATGCAGGTCTTTGGGTGGGAGAAAAAATACAGTCAAGAGGCCATCAATGCCTTTTAACATTCTCCAGAGGCCGCCCTTCCTCCATCAGCCTCCTTGTTCCTGGCATGGGCAGTCTAGTCGGAAGCTACTCTTTTCTCTTGGCTGTTATGATTCCCTCCCCTGTTCATCTCTTTTCAAAAGGCTCTGGGCATATTCCCAGACACCACCTACCTGGTGGTGGTGGGGTGGGGGAGGGAAATGCAGTAGCATTCGCAGTTTCTTAAATTTAAAAAAAAAAAAAAAGGAGAGGGAGAGGTGGCTGTGGCAAGACAGAAATGTGTTTCTGTAGCAACCTAAGAACTGATTTAATAGTCATAATCCTACCTTGTATTAATGCAGTTCATCAGTAGTCTAAAGCTTAGCAAAATCTTTCCCATCTAAAAATATCAGCCTGTGTTGCAAGCAGCTTCCTGATCAGTGCAGTTCCCCACCTCTCAAATAATGAATATGGTCCATATTTGAAGTGGGCAGACTGTTCATTCAAACCATGACATGGATGGGTGGCTGTCTATTCTTGGGAGCTCTTTGATATTTTCACTTACAAATAAGGTGGTCCAGCTATACAAAGACACATGATAACCTTGTCTTCTCTCCCACCACCAAACTGCATGCTGAAGAGAACCTAGGTCACAACCACTGCTCTGCCAGCTTCCACCAGGCCTGCTGGCTCTGTGGCTGCCTTACAGCTTGTAGCTCTGTCTTCCTTTTGAAGTACAGTCTGGAGTGCTGTTCACCTTCACATTGTAAACAGACACTGTTTTCAAAAGCAGTTTTTGAATATCACAAGTTTTCCCTCTAGTGAAACCAGATCTCAGTAACAGCCCTCCAAATTGGGACGGATTCACCACATTTACACAAATATGATCATTTAGGTAAAAACGAAATCTGAAGATGGCTGCAAAGCTGTTCTGTTTACATTACTTCCTATTATCATCATTTCTTCCCATCATAATTAAGTCTCCACTGCTTTCAGTGTTTCTTCAAAGCTGTAACTGTAACGAAGGCTGGTTCTAAATATGTGGAATGGCAAAGGGGGGAGGGAAAAAGAGATAAGGCAGTTGGAATTTCAAAAAGTATCTGAAAATCAAAAGTCCTACATTAAAGAACTATTTTATGTTTGAATACTCACCACCCCATAAACAGCCTCGCCCACAAGAAGCATGCCTGTGTTTCATTCTTGAACTAATATTACATCTGAGAAAGGTTAGGTCAGATTGACCCATTCTCCAGAGAGCACATCCAAATACAGAAGTCTGCTTGCTGTGCCTTAAAAATTCAATTAAATATCAGGCCAATTCAATGTTCTATTTTAAAGCACCTCTTCAAAGGGCTCAGTGGGTACAATGGTTGACTCTCTTCCATGTGACACTGAAAATGATAAGACGCTTTCCAAAGAAACAATTTGGGATACGGTGCACCCACCACCTCATGGTTCAGTGTGGTGACGAGTGAGCTGAAAGAACTGCTGTTTGTAATTTACCAAGAGAAAAGGATCACAGGCAATCCAAAACAGTTATCAGCCTCCGGGGGAGGAAAAATTGTTGTATACCACTTGTTCATTTATCCCAACTGATTATTTTTTCCCAATAGAAGCTGAAAAATTTACTTCCACAGACACATGTTCTACCTACCCAGATGTTAAATAGCAGCTCAGCCACACTTCCTTCCCAGGTCCCACCCAATTTTGCTATCTAGCTCCTGAATCCCAGAGAACTGGTAGCCATCAGAACTGCACTATGACACTACAGCCAAGGGATGATGATCAGGATAGTACTTATGGAGTATTACATTCTTTTAGTCAACACATTCGGGAGGCACCAACTAAGCACCCAGCGCTATCCCAGGAAAGATCTATGAAAGGAAATATGGGCCCTTATAATCTGTAGATTTGGTTTGATTGAGAGGGTAACCGTAACACAAACGACTACCATAGAATTTTAACTGCTTCTTAAGGCTAATATCTAAAACCTAGATATTGCAGTCTTAACAGCCTTACCTGGATATTGTTCAGCTTAGCCCTCCAAAAATCAGAGGTTAAGCCAGTCATCTTATGAAACCTGTGATTTCACAGGCCTATCTAGCAGCTTTTAATTTCCTCAGAAAGCTCTCCTCCTGAGGGTAAAGGACTCAACTCAAAGGTAAATACCAGTTATTAGGAAAACAAACCATTAAGAAAGCATAGCTTAGAAGTGAGTAGAGGAACTGGTCTTTCTCTTGGGGAGTATGTGAAGGGCCGGTATTCCTCTTTCTGGTACACTACTGATCTTCTGAGGCATTTCCAAATTTGTATAATCTGTCCCACTGTCTCCTCCAGTATATGGTGTGTGCAGAATTTTCTGTTCTGAAATGATGGTCAGTGTACTCCTTAGTTAATACTTAGTTAGCAACTGAGCAAAAAGACTATCAGAAGCTAGAAATTTTAACAAGGTCAATTACTAAGCAATGTGTTAGAACACCTTCCAGGATTCCTACATCTTTTCTAATCCCTCTTTCACACATCTTCTGGCTAAATAGATTCCTTCTTCTACAGAACCTACTCTCATCTGCTCTCTTTTCAAAGGGAAGGAAGAAGGTACGGTTGTCAGCCTAAAGTAAACAGGTGCAAGACCTTTCCTTGATACTTACCACTGATCAGTCTGATTCCATTTCAAATGAATCCAAAGAAACAGTTATCAATACACCAATTTTTTTGGTACAAAAACTATGTAAGTCTG
The DNA here is from genome assembly GCA_004023965.1 of Spilogale gracilis. Taxonomy (NCBI): domain Eukaryota; kingdom Metazoa; phylum Chordata; class Mammalia; order Carnivora; family Mephitidae; genus Spilogale; species Spilogale gracilis. The sequence goes on from PITA01002059.1 coordinate 126,906, forward strand.
CACATCCTTCAGATCTTCAATTAGGTAAAAGAAATTTCCCAAAGAAGAAGGGTATCCTCTCCCAACACGTTGCTCTCAGGTATACTACCAGCAAATAATTTATCTCAAGGGAATCAATCTCAGGCCACTGAGTTAAATCCACAGCCTCCTTCAGTCACTTCTTCCATTCCCTAGTGCACAAAGCAGTCTTCTGAGACTCAGCAGGTTTTGGCTGCTCCCTGTCCTCCTTCCCTGTCTCAAGTTTCTTAAGTTCTCAGTTTCCCCAGATGCGGCCTGAGCTTCTGGAGGGGAGGAGGGGAATGGCAAGCTGACTAATCACAACACACATCTCCCTCCACCACTCCACCCATCTCTGTCTCAAGGGTAACAGGATATAACATATGCGTGTACGTGCACACACACAAACTGCTAGAATCCACCTCCAGGAGTAACACTCCTTTAAAAAATGGGACTTCACTTGATCTTTCATCAACATTGGTGGGAGGAAGGGGTGAGGCAACACCGAGGCTTACACTGCCAAGTCACTTAACTGGTGAGGAAGGAACATAAAGCTTGAAAATCTCTGCCAAAGAGTGGTTTTACCCTTATCAGCTACTCCCTCACCCCCACCCTTCATGAGACAACAGTACCTCAATGCCTTCTATTAGTTCCTATGTTGTATAATATTTAAGAATATTACTATGAGTAGTATATATAATGAATTGTATACTATATTTTAATATATACATTAAATATAAATACATATAAATATTGTGTGTATATATATGTCTTTTTCTTCTTTGTACAGGTGACTGAGGAAATCTAGATTCCTGAAACATACCCATGATTTCAGTGATACACCAAAGTTCCCTTCCAACTCACGTTCCACCCCCACTGTCCCATTTTTCCAACTTTATTATCATTTTTTACATGTAAACACTTTAAAAGAATAGTATAATGAACACCTGTATACCCTCCATCTACACTGAATCCTCCCATTTTCCACATTAGGTTTCTTCCTCTGTATATACGCACACACATATGTATGCATACTTTCAAGTGGTCCTGCCAAAAAAAATTGCAAACATGAAACCTCACCAATAAATTCTTCAGAATGAATCTTCTAAGGATATTCTCTAACAGAACAAAAAATTCTCATACTTTCTTTTTTTTTTTTTTTAAAGATTTTTTATTTATTTGACAGAGAGAAACACAGCCAGAGAGGGAACACAAGCAGGGGGAGTGAGAGAGGGAGAAGCAGGTTTCCCGCCGAGCAGGAAGCCTGATGCAGGGCTTGATCCTGGGGCTCCGGGATCATGACCTGAGCCAAAGGCAATCGCTCAACCAACTGAGCCACCAGGCGCCCCATCATTCTCATACTTTCAAGAATATTAATAACCCTATCTCATTGAGGCTGTAGTCAAACTTCTCCAGCTATCTCCAGAATACCTTTCCTGAAGATGTGGTATGTGCACAATGGAATATTACATGGCCATAATAAAGAACGAAATCTTGCCATCTGCAGTAACCAGAGGGTGTTATGCTAAGTGAACTCAGTCACAGAAAGACAAATGCCATATAATTTCACTCATATGTGGAATTTAAAAAAGGAAACAAAAAAGAGACATTAAAAAAACAAACAAACAAACCCACACTCAAGTACAGAGAAAAACTGGTGGTGACAAAGAAGTGGCTGGGAGGAGAATGGGGAAATAAAGAAGACTTATCTTGGTCAGCACTGAGTAATGTATAAAATTGCTGTATCATTATATTGTACACCTGAAACTAACAGAACAGTGTGTTAATCATACTTGAGCAATTTAAAAAAAAAAGTCTTTCATAGAGACCCAAATGCCTCCCCAACTCTTCCAACCCAGGATGGAATCAAGATTCACTAAATGCACTTGCTTATTAGGTTCCTTTAGTATCTGGTAATCTAGAACAGTTCTTCTGCTTTTATTTTATTCCCCTCTGTGGTATTTTTTTCTAGAGGAGCATAGGCCAGTTGCCTTATGGAATCTTCCATATTCTGAATTTTTCAGATTAGTTGTTTCCTGTAAATTGCAAGTGCAGTTTTGGGGTTTGATTTGAAAGAGATTAAAATTTTGGCAAGAATATTTCATAGCTAACGTTGTATATTTTACTTTGCATCATATCAGGCAGCACATAACATCAGGCTGTTCCATGATCAGTGACACCAAGCTGAACCCTGGGTTAAAGTGAGACCACCAGTCTTCGAAAGGTGTATTTTCTCCTTTGCAAGTAAAGGTTAAAATTGCAGGCTGATATTTTTCAGCCTGTGAATATCCTGTTCCCTAGTGACTTTACCATCTGTTTATAGTCCTTGCCTGAACCAATTATACTGGGGGGAGTTGTTACAGAATCATGGTTTTTTTTCCCTATCATTCTTTGCACATATATTAGCTGGCATTACTTTTGTACAGAAAAGCTTTTCTTCTCCCTCTTTCACTTTTTTCTTTACTTGTCATTCATATTTTTATTTATTCAATCTGTTACACTAAATTATACAACGAGTACACTCAACGCTCCAATTGTCCCAAACTGGGCCAGTGGGAGTCTCCTTCAAGCTGACTCTTCTGTTTAAGCATTTCCTTCCTTTCTGGCATAAGATACACCAGAATCACCTTGTTCTTTCTCTGCTTCAGACCTGGAATCAGCCATTTCTCCAAGGAGCCCTGATTTCTTTCAAGTGGGAAATGTTACTTAGAAAATAGCATCTGAGCATAAAGTGAGCTAATTCTTATTAGAGATGTCAGTGCTAGTGAGTTCTTTCACAGGACAGAGAAATCTTTTTGTTTACTCAGGAGTTTATACTGATATTTTCATTTCAAATTTAACATTGCTTTTTAAAAAACTTTTAATTTTCCTACTTGCATTTTTTTCCTTTTATGTTGACAACCTTGGTCTCTAATAGCAATGATACATTTACTTGTTTTATTCTAGAATACATCTAAAAACAAGTTCAAAATTGGAAGAGTAATATTACTAACATACACAGTAAAGTGTCAATATTTCACTGAAGTTCTTTTTGTCTTTAGAAAGTATCTCACAAAGGATGTAAAGTTCAAGTATGGTTTTCTGGGTGATTATATAATCAGTTTGATATGTAGTCAGATTCATTTGTTTCTGTTAACAAGCAATTTTAAGGTTTCCTTTTTTTCTCTTTGATTTTTTAACATTTGAAACACACATCTTGAAAGTCTTAAAGGTATATTCAGAGAAGTCTCACTGCCACTTCTAACCCTTCCCTTCACATTTTCACTGGTTTCTGGTTTATGTTCATTTCTGGAGGTAGGAAAAAAGTATATATTTATACTCTTATTTTCCGTCTCTTACTCAAAAGGTAGAATATTCTGCACCTTGCTTTTGTTTTTTCACCTAGGAATCACTTTGTATTAGTTGAGAGTGTAAGAATCAGTAATTCTTAAATGTTGGGAAGGACTGAGCCAGGTTACTACTGTTCACCTTACAAGTTTATAATAAAAAGTCAGTAACCTAAAGCCAATCTTGACTTTAAATAAAGCTCAAAGAAACTGAACTGGCAAACCTCACTGCAAGGTATGCTGGGGTGTTCTTTAAGATGAAAATTTGTCATATACTTATAAATAGATAAATCTGTACTCATCAAACACATTTTATAAGAAAATTTAATAGTGAAAGTAAGCAACCCATCAATGGACAGATCCAGAAGATGGAGTTTCTGACATTTTGGAAGGTGGCCACACAGACTGAGTAAATGCCATCTGTATAATTTCTTAGCCTGCCAAGTAGGAACAAGATTGAGGATGTATAAAAACAATTCTTCCTTTCTTGATCTGGAAGTTTAGCCTAAATGAAATGGAAAGCAAGTGACATCTTGCAAATTCAAATCCTCTACAAATATTTGCTTGAGTGAATGAGTCCCACCTGTAAGTTGGAGCAGCTTTTGGGAAGGCTATATCCATTGGGAGGTACAAGACATGCAAATCCTTGCCAAACAAGTTATGGCAGAAGAACTACAAGCCGGTCCATAAAAGCAGCAGCTGAGTTTACCTGGGTGTGCTTTCTAAACTCTAGACTAACACCCAACCAAGGGTAATAAGACAGAAACTGTGCGAGTTTTTTAGTTACCATCTACTGTTTCCTATAAAGTATAGGCTCAAGGAAGGAAAAAGTCATCAAAACTCAACACTGAGTAGACAAATCTGACTACAAGATGTAATACTAAACAGTGACAATGTAGTAACAGCTATTGTATCCAAATGTGGGTGCGTCAATGGGATCTTTTAGAATGCACTCCGGGGACAGAATAGTTTCAATTTGAAAAAACAAGGTAAAATCACTTTAAAGATCAGCTTCAGGTGGCTTTAGTTTCCATAGCTGTTAACAAAATACAAAATATTAAACTTCTAGAAGGAGACTAGAGACACAACACAAGGATAAGAATCTGACCATCGGTCACATCAAAAACGTTAACTATATTTTTCATTCTATAGAGGTAATATTTGCCATCTCTTCCTGGCTTTCTATTTGACATGTATATTTTCAATTTTAGTTAAAAGTCTCAGTGTGAAATCACGACCTTAGATAAGCCTGTAAGAAAGAAGCTTGTTGAAAGGAATTATTGGCTGTAATATCTTTGGGGCTATCTAAAAATAAGAACCACCCAGGCGCGTGGGTAGCTCAGTCAGTTAAGTGTTTGACTCTTGGTTTTGGCTCAGGTCATGATCATTGGCTCTTTGCTGGCTGTGGAGCCTGCTTAAGATTCTCTTTCTCTCCCCCACTTCTCCCCACGCCACTCCATGCACTCACACTCTTTCTCTCAAAAACAAAACACACAAAAAACAAAAAAACAAGCTACCTATTGTTCCAGAATGAATACAGTATAATCCCCTTACTCTACTTCCCAGACCAGAATACAAAAGTGGAGTTTTTCTGACCCATGACTTTCTGAAGGTCATTTTCTAATGAGTAAAGTGCACAGATGCACAGGATAAAGGCTTCTTGCTTTAGGTTGTATTGCAAACTAAAAGTCAAAATCAAATTTGGTATAGGAAGAGTTACTCAGCAAATTTACCACTAAATAACAATGCCAAAACATCACAGATCCCAATATTTTTCAAACCATTTTTGTTTAAATTTTGGCATACAAAGACCAAGTAAAACCTAAGAGCATTACATCAGGACTTTTACTTACTGTTGATTATAAATTCGAAATCCACACTTATTGGTATTGTAAAAACAAAGGTACTAAGTGCCTGTTATTTTTTTTTAAAAATATTTTAATTTTATTTATCTGTCAGAGAGAGAGAAGAAAGAGAGAAAGCATAAGCAAAGGGAGTGGCAGGCTCCCTTGCTGAGCAAGGAGCCCATTTGATACTCGATCCCAAGACCCAGGGATCATGACCTGAGCAGAAGGCAGCCCCTTAACAAACTGAGCCACCCGGGTGTCACCTGAATGCCTAGAATTTCTATGACGTTCTAGTTTAAGCACTCTGCTTCAACATCAGTGGCCCACAGATATGATTTCCTTATAGAGGATTCCTTACAGAGGATTTGTATTTTCAAAAAATTCAGAATCTTTTGAGTGCAGAATTTACTCTTTACAGATGAAAAAAACAGAGCAGGGGTGGGGATTAAGTGACTTGCTGAAGGCAAATTTGCTGACAATACTGAGATTTAAAAAAAAAAAAGAGGGAAAAAGGGAGAAAAAAATTCCTACAGGTCCAATACTATTATCCTCCTTTTGCAAAAGGCTGGGGGAAAGAGCAGCTTTCCCCTTTATTTTCAAGAGGTCAGTTAAAGAACTGTCTACTGTTGCACCGAAGCTCTCTGAGTTTCTAGATGAACACTTGTGAACTCTAGGGAAAGAAAAGAATTCTTTCTGTTCCAAAATCTACATTGATTTTGGGAGAAGTACAACAATGCAAAGAAATGTAATGTATTAACCAACAAATTGCCTTGAGGGGTATGGTTCCTTGGGCTGGAAAGGGTGAGGCGAGAGTAAGAGCCCAAACATCGTGGTAGCAAAAAGTTCTGTGCCGGCATGTATGCCCACTGTCTTCTGGGGACAGAATGTGGAAGAGGAGAATGCACAGGCAATCTAATCCTTTCTACTAGGATGACAGAAATGACCCTAGGATGTCTTGTAGGCATCAAGAGCAATGTTGTAGAAATTCCATCTGTGTTTATTACACAAGGAGATGTTCAAATTTGGTACGGTTAAAACCACCAATGATTTTTTTTTTCATCATGTGGGAAACCTGCTATTTTCATAAGAAATGACCATACTCTAAAACATACAACAAAGAATATATTTTAAATGTACTTTTTAAGGCAACTTATTTATAATGCGCACAATGGGAACGTGGGTACTCTCCTCTCGCACACAGCACAGAGTATATGCCCTTAAACTGAGAACTCCACCAGGTCCCTTTCTCATCTGTGATGTGGTACTCAAGCATTATCTACTCCAAGTCACCCTGAATCTCATAACATGTCTGAAAGATCTTGCAAAGTCAGATTTTTCCCAATACAAAACAAGTTCTCTGACTTCACTAAAACTAAAAGGTTATTAATTTTATTGAAGTATTCTGGATTTAAGCCATATGGTTATTGAATTTTTATTTTATATCTATGGTAGGTATTTATTTAAACCACTCATTTAATGAATGAAGAAAACATTCTGGCTATATGGTTTTTAGAATTTTTCCAAAAATCGAGGAGCAGGTTTTAACTATATAGATCACATGCTGAATAGAACCTTAAACAGTCAGTCCCAGAGTGAGGTCTGAAAATTCCTTTGATCATTCAAAGAGCTTCTTTAAAAATAGAAAATAAATTGGTGGTGTGATTCTATTCCCCTAGATTAGAGAGTTTTGGTGTGGTTTTTTTTTTGTTGTTGTTGTTGTTGTTTTTTAAGATTTTTATTTATTTATTTGACAGAGAGAGAGGAAGAAGCAGGCTCCCCGCCGAGCAGAGAGCCCGATGCGGGCCTCGATCCCAGGACCCTAAGATCATGACCTGAGCCAAAGGCAGAGGCTTTAACCCACTAAGCCACCCAGGCGCCTGGGAGCTTTGGTTTTTATGCATCACTGAGCAAACAATGAGATGTCCATATACTAACAGCAGGTTGGAAGGTTTCAGAGCAGAACAGCTTCTCTATATGCTGGACAAACTGGAGCAGTTACAACTGGAATCATCTAGAGTCTCCAGGTTACCTTGGCGGGGGGACTGGGGGCTCTGTTCTTTACTGGCCTCTGAGTATATAGCAGTTTGGCTTAAAAGGCCTTGAGTACAGCACTTTTTCAGCAATCCCTCAGTGTGGGTCTGGAAAGTTTCCCTTAGATCTCTGGAAAGAGAAACAAGAATTCCCTGTAAAGACCACCCTTCAAGAGGTCTTGATCTGTAGTTACACTAAAGATCAGATTCCAGGGAGGTGAAGGTAGAATTGGCATAGGACTGTGTGCTCACTGTCCTCCAATCTCTAAATCTGGCCATGTCATTTCTACATAATTCTCCCAGTGTCCCAAACGAAATTTCATTCATACTTCTGCAGTATATGTTATACATGGGTCTAACCCTGAGGCAGGGTTCAGCCATTCATTCAAGTCGAACACCAACTTTTTCAAGGATACAGACATATTAATACTAGTATACATAAAGCAAAGCTTTACCTGCCCTCCCCTTTTTATCCTGAGTTGTGTTTGCTAATAAAGGAATAGTGGGGGGCGCCTGAGTGGCTCAGTTGGTTGGGCAGCTGTCTTCGGCTCAGGTCATGATCCTGGGGTCCTGGTATTGAGCCCCATGTCAGGCATCTTGCTCGCTGGGGAGCTTGCTTCTCTCTCTCCTTCTGCCTGCCTGCCTGCTGCTCCCCCTGCTTGTGCGCACGCTCTCTCTCTCTCTCACTATATCTCTGTGTCAAATAAATAAATAAAATCTTAAATTAAAAAAAAAAAAAAAAGGAATAGTGGCAGACCCTTCAGGACTTTTTTCTTTTTCTTGGTCTTGGTCTGGGTCTCAAATCCACTCCCTTTGGCTTAAGGCTACCTGGCTTGCCAGCTTGACTGCCTTTGTGAGTTTGGTCCTACTTTTCCTCTCATTTCTCTCCAGTTTTTACTCCTTGGCTATTTCCTCAGCCCCTCATCAATCAGCTCCTTCTGTGAGGTTGTATTCTGAAGCCAGAATTTCACTAAAACGTCCTCTCATGACCTTTGCAATTTTACTACACTCTTAGTCCAGGAATTGATAGTGTAAATTATTGTGTTAAGAAAATTCTCATCTTCTAACCCGATTTTTAATCTGAGTCCAAGAAGCTCAGTCAACCAGAAATCAAGAGGTGGGAATGGGAACAGAGTCAAAACATTTCAAAGAGAGCACAGACTCAAGAAATGCTATTGGTATAGTGGAGGCCTAGCCATTCCTTGCACTTGCTTGCACCTTCAAGTTCTTTGCAAGTGGCCTTGGCTATACAGAAGAAGAAACTACAACCCAATGTAGCTAGCAGAGAACAGTCCCAAATATCCAATCATCAGGTTGGTTATTGGTGATCCCCATCACCAGGCTCTCAAATCTAGGCAAGCATTCTAGGTTTTTAGCCTGGGTTCATGGATGGGCTTAGGCTGCCAACTCCCCTTATATGCGAATCATCATATATATACACCTAGATATTTATATTAAAATGTGTGTTTATTTTTCTGAAAGAGAAACACAACTTTGATAGGGCTCCAAACCCCAAATGGTTAAGAACCACTACACCTGACTTATGTGACCCGAGTAATAACCTCTCAAGAATGTTAGCGCCAGAGGATATGGATGTTTGTCTTGTTTACTGATGAATCTTAAGTGCCCAGCACACGTCCTCAGATATAGCAGTAGGTACTCAACCCTGAGTTGATAGAGCAGCATGATTTCTGGTCACAGCTTACTCTGAATATTTTGGAAAAGAGGAGTAACCACAGGCTATTTGCAGGACCTCTCACATGGGGCACACTATTTTTCCTCAGGGCTAAAGTTTTTCAAGGTAGGTGGGAGCTACATTACCATCCCAGTATCAGATTTCATAACAATTTTGGCCAGTCTTGCTAGATAATCTAAAAGACTGGTTCTAAACATGGGATCTTTCAAGTTTAAGCAGTTTCAAAAAGCACATTCTATCCTATTCTCCACTTGCCCTTTATCCCTCAACTCTTCCCCATTCTGATTAAGCAGATCTAGGTTAGGGCCTGAAATGAGTGTTTTGAAAAGCTCCCTAGGTGACTGATTCTTTCCATTCCTTCCACCCCAGGAGAAGTACTCATTGAAGACAATCTAAGCAGAATCCGAAAAAGCAAACACAAGCACACTGAGTTTACCAGGCTCATGACAGAGCAAATGAAGGCAAACAGGGAACAAACGAGTTAGACGCATAAGACGAGTAAGGCAAAGGAAGAAGAAAATCTGCCTCTTTAATACCAACTCCATCTGTCAGGTACAGCCAATTCATTCAATAGATCTACAAGGTCTAGGAAAATGTGACAAAGAGCTTGTCGTAGGAAGAGAGACTGTATTTTTACGATGGTTTGGTCCAAAATCATAAGAATTGGCAAGGTGCTCTCATTCCAAACATGCCCGGTGTGGAGCTAATCCCCTCCCTGTGGAGTCAGAAAAGAATGTGCAGAATTCTGAACCCTCTATTCCTCAAATAGGAGGGGTTCCTTCTTTTGAATGCAAGGGTTGAAACTAATCTCATCAACTCTACACTCCTAATTACAAACTAGGTGGAGGAACGAGATGCCTCCCAACATGGGTGCTCTCCATCTAACCTTTTATGATTTGTAAATATCCTTTACCCCCCATCTCACAAAAGCCATGCCTCCGCCAACCTCAATTCATTTTCAACTGGCAAGTAAGAACAGAAGCCACCCTCAGAGTGATGTTTTCCTCTGGGAAATCCTGGGGAAGGGTGCAGTAGGGTCAGTGCCTCCACATGCGTTTTCCCTGGACTTACAATACAGCTTATTACATTTAGAACACCATGTTCCCAACCAGCCTGGTCTCTTTTCTGTTATAAACCTGAAGTAAACAGATTCTACAGCAGCTACAAGTCTGTTACCAAGGCCACTGTATTGATCAGTATAATTAACATTCACAATTCATCTAGTCCAGCACAAGCCAGCTGGGCTACTCTCCATAAGAACTGAACATTGGGAATCTTCATGTCTTGTGTGCTAAGAAGTCTGGTGCTCTGAAGCTGGGCACTAAAAACTCAAGTACTGATTAAGAAGCAGATACTACCTGGTGACCCACAGGAAACTGAATTAGTTGCCAGGACAACCGAACACATCTGTCATCTGTACGAAGTGCCCACTTCTACTTCCAAAACTACAAAATTCTGAAGGTCTCCCTTTCCCCTGAATCCTGCTTATGTCACATATTTAGGGAAACAAAACACACAAAATCCTCAATGCCAACTACAGCCTGATTCCTGGTTAGGACAAGCACTGGCCCAGCTCCCAGAACACTGTAACTCTAAAGAAGGTGTATTTCAAAGACAAGGGCACATAAAGCTTTTGAACATGGAGCTCAGCCACTGGTTCAGAAGGGGCAGCTAGGGCTGCAGAAGGAGAAGAATCAGAAGTGTGCCCAGCATTGCTGGGCAGCATTGTCATTTATTACTTTTAGGACTCCAGCACAAATTCTAAAATGAAACCATTCAACTCACTGCTGGCCCTCAAATTTCAAACATCCTAAGAGAAAGCCTCTGCTCCTTAAATTAAGAGCATGTGTAAACCAGAGCACCACTTTCAACTTAGGACAGTGTCCCTAATGCTAAGGGTTTAAAGCTTGGTGGGACATCAACTTACCTTCCCATTACACGTAAGGCCATCCCCAAGCTTCCTGCCTATTGCCCTGTGGTTCCAGGCTACTCAGCTAAGAACCTAGAGGCCTTATATCTCAACAGTCTCCTCCCTTACCTCCTATTTCTGGCATTATAAAGGGATCTACTAAGCTGTTGGAAATTCTTATCAACTGCTCACCTGCAGTTTTTGCTATTTCCACTATCACCCATGCGAGAGGAATCTCAGTTAAAAAAAAAAAAACAAAAAACTTTTGCCAACTGAAAGGGACAGGGAGCCAAAGCAACCAAGTGAGTCCAACTCATCTTCTCCTAGTGACAATAATCTCACAATATTTTACTCTATCATAAACAATTACTGACAGTACTCATGTCAAGCACTGTGTACTATATGTTAAGTGTGAGATACGGTCCTGACCCTCAATACACCTGGCTTACACAAATCAAATGAAAATTAAGATTCAGATATCAAGTCAGTCCTGAAAATAATTCTAAGCACTACACTGAAATCAAACCTATTTTTGAGAGATACAGAGGAACAAGTTATTTTGTTTAGTTTTGATAGCATAGCACGTGAGTGCCCTAAACACTCCTGAGAATTAGCTCTGAAGCTTTGGAGGCACCACAGTTCATATGAAGGGCAGAGGGTATGAGATAGTGCTAGAACCCCCAGAAGTTGCTGAAATGCTGGTTTCAGTATGCCTAAGTTCCTGAGTTGAACCCTTAAGGCATTGATAATGAGTCTCTTAGGAAGCTGAGGAGCATCCCAAAGAGGGGATGACAAAGAACACCAACAACCTCGTCTTTGTTTCAAGGACAAACTGCATGCTGGAAACAAACTCAGCAGTTTCTGCATCTGTAAAAAAAAAAAAAAAAGATACTATGGCTTAAAGACCTCCTCTTCTAAATCAGGGTTTTTAACCCAGGATCCATGGATAAGTTTCAGGAAGTACAGCAAGTCCTTTGAAACACAGATGCAAGTTTTTGTGTTGCTAAATTTTCCCAAGAACTCTAATTTTCATAAGATTCTTAAAGGGATCTGTGACTCAAAAGACTAAGAACTATTGTTCTAGAGTTTCTAATCCAGTGATTATCTCAGGAGCATCCCTCAAACTGGCAAAAGGGAAACCTATTCCAGTTCTCTACCTTCCACACAGACGTATCTACTTATTGACCTCTCTCCTAAAAGTAGAAACAAAGATGAGGGTGTGCACATTGAAAATTCAAGGCAAAGAGCTCTTTTTTACATCTCCAAAATAAAGCTAAGCATCCTGAGAGCCCAAATAAATCTTTCTCAAGACCTCTGAGGAAGGAGGTGGTCAAAACGGGCAGAGCAGAACCACTGTCCTACTTACTTTTCTGGTAGGTCCCTTTTTTTGATTTCAGGATCCTAAGATCATGAAGAAAACACAGCCCAAAAACTCTGACTTGAGGTCAAGCCAGTCCTGGGGGAAAGGAATAAAGTAATTCCCATTATGCCCATGGAAACCTGTGTCCCAAAGGTTCGTCTTAATTAATAAGTACAAGTACTAGAAACATTTACAAAAAAAAAAAAAAAAAGGAAACCAAAGCAGAACTTCCGAAATCCTGGCATTATTCAAAACATAGTGAAATGGACAGCTTCATTCAGGAGATGGAAATGAAACAAGGTGACACTCATCTCTTCCGGGCCTTTAACCCCTCACTTGGTCACTCACCAATTCCCCATCTAGCTCACGGAGCTGTGCACCACATGGATCATGACATTAGCATCTTCCTTGGCACATGGAGCATACAGCATGCTCAGTGGGATTCCACTGATGGCACTATATACACACACTCTTCAAGAAAGAGAAAAATATACAAAAGGGCTTGTTCTAGCTGGGCAGTTCTTCAGATTATAGAGAACTAAGCCTGAGGCAGGTCCAGGATGAACAGCATGGGCCAGTGAGCACTCCCAAGCCCCTCCTGCTCAAGCCTCATTCAAGCACACAACTGAGTACGGGGTGTCCACTTTAGCAGTGAACTGGATCGGGCTGGTGAAGGAGAACATTTTTAGCCCATTAACCTCTACAGGTAAAGTACAGAGGCATGTTAGCTGAGGCACTGGGACTTCTGTGGCAAGAAAGATGGAGTGTGCTGGGCCAGTCCTACATTTGTGTTTCTTCAAAGTCTTTTCCTCCTCTCAACCACAGGATTCTACATACTACCTCTTGCCAGTGGTTTATTACACTTTTTTACTTTGTGCACTGTTTGGGTAGTAAATGATTAAGCTCCATTGTATATTGCTAAGTAGCACCAACCACTATACTCATTCTGAGATTAAAGCACCGGACTGAATCCTTTAGAGAAACTGAACAGAGATAGGAAAAAAAATGAAACCAGTCTGAGAGTCAACAAAATCATGGGTGTTCCACCCTAGTTCTGTAATTGCTTCAGAGCAAAGGCCACACACTTCTGCAGGAGAAAATCAGTAATTAAATGTAATTAGGAGCAGGCCGTTTAGAGCAAAGAGAAACAGTACTGATGATCATATAAAAAGATAAAATCACACCTCAAAAGAGTCTTTGGAATTTTTTTTTTAAGATTTTATTTATTTATTTAACAGAGAGAGAGAGATCACAAGTAGGCAGAGTGGCAGGCAGAGAGAGAGGAGGAAGCAGGCCACCCGCCGAGCAGACAGCCCGATGTGGGACTCGATCCCCGGACCCTGAGACCATAACCTGCACTGAAGGCAGAGGCTTAACCCTCTGAGCCACCCAGGCGCCCTGGAATTGTTTTATGTAATTCAATCAATTTTATGTAATTTGGGAAGACTTCCAGATGACTACAGTATGAGGAAATAAAGTCCTGGACTTGGCTAGCCCACTGTCTGAAAGGCGCCCACCTTGTACAGGTGCACTGTGTGATGCGAGAGGTGGGGAAAGAGGGGAGAGGTAGAGCACATACAATTTCTATCACAAACTCTAGGTTCTCCTGTCACCTGCACACCTCTGAAAAATCCATTTATTTTAGTGTTCAGTAGGTTTAAGTCCTACATAAAGTAACATTTTTCACAGGGAAAATTTTTTTCCTGTTGAAAAGACATTCCAATATAAACATCTTTGTTTGGGCTCTTTAAGACTATTTCAAAATTCCATATAAATAAGGGTACTTTTCAGAATTTACAGAGGCAGTCATTAAACAGCATGGTGGGTCTAAACTAGAACTGCACCAGGCGAATGAGAATATGGTTCACTCTAGTTATAAAGGATCAAAAGCACTAAGTAAATTTACTAAATGCTAATCCCTTCAACAATCCTGTAGTACTATCATCATTCCTCATTTTACAGACAAGAAAATGGAAGTTCCACAGGTTAAATCACTTGTCCAAAGTCACATGGTTTTTGGATGCTAGGGACTGAAGGTAAACTTGACTCCAAAAATCAAATGCTTAATGTACATTGTACTCCTCAGTTTTAGAAACAAAAAGGGAAAGTTAAAGAGATCTTATGTAACAGCCAAGCAAGAGTGGGAGACCAAGAGAACCACCTGAGTCAAAGGGAAATATGGACTCACAAGAGATACTTTTATGTGACATTTTAACTGCTTATCACATGCAAGAAGCTGACATCGTTTATTGACAAGGGTAGGAAACACGAGTTGTGCTAAGAATCGTGTTTACAGATCATAACTACCTGAGGTGGAAAATTTATGAAGAGTCACAGGCAACTAGAAATCTGTATAATTCTATGTATCAAAATATCCTTCATAAATTACAAGAATACATTGGATAATACACACTTGATCCAAAAGGTACTTCCCTGATAAAAGATAACACAACTATAACCTTGCCAGTAAACGATCTAGACAATGAACAGATTTCTATTACAAGATGAAAGTCTAAAGAAATTCAGAATAAAGTAATTTGGAAACTAGTGTCTAACAACTCAAAAAAGAAAAAAGAGATAATCAGTATCTATCTGTGGAGAAATCCAAACAAGATCTTCTTACACCCCTGACGTCTGCTTGAAGACTGGCACTAATACAGTAGCTGCCCTAAAGGAATCAAGAGATACTAATAATGTAGAGAAGATTGGAAATATCCACCTATCAAACCTCTTCTCGGTGAATCTAAGAAGTATCAGTGCAAACTCTATAAAGCTACGCCAAGATTAGCCATAACACATAGCCCTGATGAGAAAAGGAGCATCCTACATTCCACCCAACAGGTTAACAGCTAAGTAATACTTCCTAGGGCTCTACTTGTGTGCTTCCTAAGTCCTAGTTCACCCTTTTGAGAAACTGAGGCTGCTGTATATGCCTTGCCCAAATAAAGAATACCTACAAGCACAAGTAGTTGGTGTGTGTCTTCTCCTCTACTGTGCTGGTGGTAAAAGTCTGCATACATCTTAGGTTCCATGCCTAATGTATCACTCTGGAGAGTACCTCCCAATAAATATTCAGAAGTACAGAGAGCACCCCCAGTAAATGTTCAGAAGTGCAGAGAAATAGCAAATGCTCTGACAGGCCTTCCAGAGAAGTCTATCTTAGAAGTTTCATTAAGCAGGATATTTGGGTTTACTCTTAGAAAAAAAAACCCAACTTGATAAACAGTGTCAATTTCTGAAGGCCCAAGGACAGCTCTCATTCCCGCAATATAAAGTAGCAAAAAGAGGGATAAATATCCAGTGATTATGGGGAAATAGCAGAGTTTTTTGGGTCGACTGATAACCGCCAACATTAAACAAGGATCCTCTTCAGTTGTGGCACAACGTACACTACCCTCACAACTGAAGGACCCCTTTTCCCACCCAAATTTTCCTGACAATACAATCTGATATCAACAGTCACAGTGTGGACAAGTCTTACCATGTGACTCATAACATAGCTGTTAATATTGTCCCATGAAAATCTCCTTTAGAACTCTGTCAGCCAAAGCTGTCTTCCCAAGGAAATGGTATATGTATTATCTCCCTCATCTGCTAATGGGATTCTTTTTATCATCTGACTCCTAGGAAGAGTCGCATGTGATGATCAGCCTCATCAATTGTCTTAACCTTCATAGTTAATACTTCTTCCCTTCTTTCTACAGTTTTGACTTTTTCTTTTCTTTTCTTTAAAATATTTTATTTATTTATTTGATAGAGAGACAGATCACAAGTAGGCAGAGAGGCAGGCAGAGAAATAGGAGGAAGCAGGCTCCCTGCTGAGCAAAGAGCCCGATTTGGGACTTGATTCCAGGACCCTGGGGTCATGACCTGAGCCAAAGGTAGATGCTTAATTGACTGAGCCACCCAGGGACCCCAAGTTTTGACTTTCTATCTATATTGTATGTCTCTTGTGTGATAAGCCATCTCAAATACTCACTAAAAAGAGGGAGTGTAAGTATACTAATAAACTTCTTTAAAACCACTTTTGCAATCTTAGCTTCTAACAAACATCTATCTCTAGCTGTTCCAAATAAAAAGCACAGCACTTACTTCGTAGATGAGAAAACTGAGATACAGAACCTCACTTGCTTAAGGTGATGCACATTTAGTTGACTTCTTGACACCCAGATCAAATCTTGAGTCAAACCAACAAGTCCTATTAACTTCACAGTACTGTGGTAGACCCTGGGGCATAGAAAACTAAGTTACAGGGCACCTGGGTGGCTCAGTCGTTGGGTGGCTGCCTTCAGCTCAGGTCATGATCCTAGAGTCCCGAGTTCGAGCCCCACATCGGGCTTCCTGCTCGGCGAGAGGCCTGCTTCTCCCTCTCTCACTCCTCCTGCTTGTGTTCCCTCTCTAGCTGTGTTTCTCTCTGTCAAATAAATAAATAAAATCTTTTAAAAAAGAAAGAAAAGAAAACTAAGTCATGATTATAGTTGAAGAATCTCAATCTATGCTTTTTTTTTTTTTTAAAGATTTCATTTATTTATTTGACAGAGAGAAACACAGCTAGAGAGGGAACACAAGCAGGGGGAGTGAGAGAGGGAGAAGCAGGCCTCCCACTGAGCAGGAAGCCCGATGTGGGGCTCGATCCGGGGTCTCCAGGATCATGACCTGAGCCGAAGGCAGTGGCTTAACCAACTGAGCCACCCAGGCGCCCCTCAATCTATGCTTTTAAATGATAGACATCTACTCTTCGCCCAGTGGAATGTGATCTAAGGACCATCAAGGTCACTCTAAAGTAACCTATAGCCTGACTGGCACCTTTCTTCCTGAGGGGCCCTGGGGCTTGGAATGATCTAAGGATTACTTGCTCTAGAGCCACGCTGGAATTCTCACAGGCACCATTCGAAGAGGCCTTTTTCTTACATCATTCAGTACACACCACACTACATTTTTTTCTCTTTTCTGATGCCTTTTCACATTATCCACACATGGCAGAGGTATAGAAGTTACCTAAGTCACTGTCCAATTCAGTTGTTCTGAAAAACCGGATCACCTACAACTTGCTATATGACCTTGACTAGTCCTCAGTCAACTCATTAAATAAATGCCTTTTATCATCACTAGGGGAAGGGTAATTAGTCATCATAAATCACTTCAATACAAAGTACTGTGTAAATGCTAAACAACAAACCTCAGAAAGAGCAAGATTAATAAGAAACACAGGGGTACATTTACCAACAAATGGAAATTTATAATAGGGTCTTCCCACATTCCTGGCAGAGACTGCTCATTTCGGTTAATGGAATGAGTCTTTAAAATCATTAGCATTTGGCTTGACAATAACACACACGAACAATATTCCTCCTGGGAAGAAAAGAGGAAAAGGAATATTTATTCTTGGTAGGTAGTCCTACAGACTTCTCAATTACTAGTTGGCCAGGCGGGCAATTAATATTTGAATATCTACTACACGCCAGGTATAGAGCTAGGCACAATATATACACTGGCAAATGAGAGTCCAGAGTCCCTGCCTTTATGGAGTTTACAATCTACAATACAAACTTTGCCTTACCAATAAGTGGCACTTCCAAGAATTCGCGCTTACTAAAATTAAAGCACATTAAGAATAAAGACGCTTAACCCCTAAAGCAACTAGACAAAAGAGGATAGGCTACTGGGGAGAGGAAGAGTTCAGGGAACTAGGATACCAGGGCCTTCCCCTAACTCACTGTAGGTATTACCCTTAAGCATTCTTAGAAAGGCTGCGACTGTGTCTCTAAATAGTGCAGATTACAGTTACTGCCCCAACAAAGCAGTCAACTGAGCTGAAAGCACTAAAAATAAGTTAATCAGACTCCACAGAATCAAAGGATCTTCTACTACCTTTTAAAGGCATTCTATTGGTAAGCTTCTTAATTTTGTGGAGAAAGAGAGCTACAGCACACAACAGTGACCTGTCTTTTCAATCCTCCATTTGATTTCTGGAGTGGTAGATTAATCTCCTTTAAAAACAAAATCATCCCTCCCACTATGACAGCTTAACTAAATCAGGGGTGGGAGCCTCAAGGACTGTAACTGTTCCTGCAAACCTTGTATTCAGCTTACACAAGCACTGCATCCCATCAAACACTGCAGGCAGACAGCCTTGAAACACCATCTTTGCAGGAGGGAAATATTTATCCAGCTTCTCATTGGTTTCAGAAAGGTCACCTCTCTGCAAAGGTTCTCCCCTCTACTTTTAACTGGGTGCCAGGTATGTGGAAAGTCAAGATGCGGTTGGCAGCAAACACTCACAAAGCATTTGGGATCCCAATTCCACTGTTCAGAGAGCTAGTGAGTCTAAAATCTCCAAAGGCTGCTATTTAATCTTTCATAACAAGAGAATTAGTAGGGTGTCCTTTGAGCTCAACCAGCAGCACAATAGATTCAACTTGTTTTGCCTCAGTTAAGCGTGGTAAAGAATGAGCAATCCTTCCTTACCACCCACCCCTCCAACCCACCCAAGCTCCTTTCTCAAGGGATGCCTAAGTGATCTAGTCACATGACTACGATCAACCTGTATCCATGACAGTGTCTGCTGTCACCAACCTCCAAACGTTAATATCGTACGTTTGTCAAGGCAACTGGATGACCATAGAAGGTGAAAATCATACTTTCCTTTTCAATCTCACATTGCCCTCGCTGCTTTCACATGCATAAAAGAGCTAGCTCCACGTATTTTTTTCCTCTTGCCTCCAAGCTAGCACGCAGTTGCTGGATAAAGCAGCCACTGCTTTACCCACTCACCTGAAGAGAGATTTTTCTGTACAGCGCCAACCCCTGGGGCTGGTCACAAGGGTCGACTGAGTTGGCTCACTCCCCCCAACCCCCCCCCCCACCCCGCACCCCGGTCTTCGAAAGGCCCTGCATCCAGGAAAAGTCAGCCGCAAATTTAAGGCCCGGCCCTTTCGGATTTCAGAAAGATCCCGGAGGACTAGGGCGGAGGGACAAAGGAAAGTGAGGTCAGGGGCGGCCTTTCCAGCTCGGGATACGCCTGGGGTCACTCACCCGCCACCCCTCACACCACCTCAGTCGTCCCGGACCACCTCAAACCTGGCCCCTTAAGTCCCGAACTAGCCGGAGCCCGGGCCCCGGGCTCGCTCGCGCCCCTTCCGCGAGGCCCCATCCCAGGCCCCCGCCGCCACCCAGAGCCCCCGCACCTTCTTGGGCGCCTTGGTGACGGTAGCCATGAAGGAGTACTTCTCAGCGTCCTCAATCTCCTTGGCCTGCTTCAGCTCCTCCCCGACCCCGGGCAGCGGCATCGCGTCAGGCATCGACATCCCCCGGCCGGCCCGGCCCGCGGCTGACCCGCCGCCCCCGCCTCTTTCCCTCAC
Source organism: Spilogale gracilis (assembly GCA_004023965.1). NCBI lineage: Eukaryota > Metazoa > Chordata > Mammalia > Carnivora > Mephitidae > Spilogale > Spilogale gracilis. The sequence continues at coordinate 146,432 of PITA01002059.1, forward strand.
CGGCGCCCGCCCGCCCGCGCGGCACCCTGAGACACGCGTTTGCCCACCCTCCCACCGGGCCCGCGCCGAGCTGCGTCCGGTGCTAAGGTGCTGTGGCCAGCGTCTCGTCCGCTCGGCAGACTAAACCAGCAGGACAGGGACGGCGGCGACAGGAGCACCAAGAGCAGCAGCGCCGAGCTCCGACCGGCCCGCGCCGCCACCTCCGCCGCACGCAAACACGCACGCAAAGTAAGGGTAGAGGGCGGTGAGGCCACGTCAAGTACTGGCGGCTCCGAGAGGGGCGGGGTCAGGGGAAGAGGCGGGGAGAAACGGCGCCCGGTCAGGACGTCAGTACGCTGGATCGGGCTGCGGAAGCCACGCCTTCTTCTTCCTGCCTCGCTCCTTCCCAGAGTGAGCCAGACACTTTCCGCCGCCAGGTGGCGGCATCAGCCCTGTGACCAGCGAGTCCTTTCCGCAACGCTGCCTCGTAACTTGGTGGGGGGTTGGGGGCGGGGAGAAAGGGTTTCTGTGAATCGTGGAGTTCCCCGCAAGGCCTCAGAAGGGCGTAAGGGTTGATGTTTGGAAGCAAAATCCAGAGCCCTACGCGACACATTCTACAGCCAGTACCAGGAAGTATGTGGGGACCTAGACAACCCATTCACTGCCCCAGACCCTTTGGACCAGCAGCCCCTTCCCCTTCTGCTCACCGCATAAGGGTCTGCAGAGCAAACTCAGAGCCCTTTGGTTTCGGCACGTTTTGTGACTTCCTCCACCACCGTCTCCTCTGGGTCTTGCTTGTTTAAAAGAGCTTCAGGCTGCAGAACTAATGTTCTCTGGCCTTTGGGATAGGGCTAATGGGTAGGGAGTGGAGAGAAGGAAGAGGATTGAGGGGTGGGAGAGAGATGTCCTGCCCTGAATGGGTTTCCTGCTCCCCACAAGCACAAACTCTGCCAGCTCCGGGTGGCACCCAGCACATTCTCTTACCGGCCCTACTATATGCTCTATACTAAGGCCCTGCATAGTAAAGGTATGTGATACAGTTAATGTTTTGTAAGACTTGGTCCAGCCGCAGAGGCAAAGCCTATTTGGAACCTAATGTCAGCTGAGGTAGCATGTCCTTTGAGATTTAAATGACTCTGGCTGAGTGCCCATGTCCTGTGGAAAGTCCAGTGCCCTTCCCAGGATTTTTGTGACTTACTGGGTAGGGGGCAGGGGGCAACTTAGATTTTCATGGTTATCTCTGGCTCTAGTTTTCTGCCTCATCTGAAGTTTTATTCACTGTTCTGGTGTTGGCTTTAGTGTTCTTTAGTTCCTGCTGTCAATTCAAATATGGAACACAGCGCCTTCTTTCAACCCCCACCCCTCTTCCAAAACAACTGCAAAAATGATGCTGTAACATGGGACAGAACTTTTAATGAAGGTTTGTGGGCCACAGGGGAGAGATTACATCACATAGCAAACAATTTAAAATCACATTTCTGAAATGTTCTGCAAAGTTATTTTGGCCATCTTGTCACCTGGGGTTTCTCACTAGCCACATTATCCCACAAAGCTCCCCTAGCCCACTGATGTCTCGTGTGTCTTTCTCCTGTTACTCCCTTCCAATTCTATTTTATTTTAATTCAGTTAATTAACATATAGTGTTTTATTGGTTTCAGAGGTAGAAGTCAGTGATTTATCAATTGTCTATAACACTCAGTGCTCATTACCACGTGTCCTCCTTAATGCCCAGTCACTCAGTTACCCCATCAGTTACTTCCTTCCCATCCTTCTACCTCTCTCTCTCTTCCTTGATTGACCCTGAGAAGCCAGATTCCTCTGTACTTTGCTGAGTAATTCGAGTCTTCCCAGTACCCTTTTCTCAAATCCTCCCACCCGCACCAAGCCCACCTTCTTATACCCAGAAGCCCATCAAGTCTTTGACAGGCTCAATTCTTTCAAGAAAGAAGCTGTGGTTTGAAATGACATCTTTTCTACTGGTTTGTGTTCAAGACTGGGGAGAGTGTGAAATATATGCCTCTGGAGCCCTTGAGTCTTAGTCAGAGAAGCTCGTGTTCCAACCACCCCGCCCCTGGGGGCTGTCTGTTTGAATCGGGCTGTGAAAGTGCCCGAAAGGCTGCATACTTCCGAAGATCCTCATCTTAACTGTTAGAATTCTCTCATCTGCAGCTCTTCCAAGCCCCCAACCTCCCTCTCGGCAGTATTCCTCTATCGGAAGGGACAGAGAGCAAAGGGACCAGAATACCAGATTCATCCACAAGGGGGCCGGACTGGTACCTTCCTCTTTATCTGTCCCCTGGGGCCAGGAGCCATACTTGCCCACCCAGGAGTCTTTGGACCTACAGCCTAAAGTCGCTTGTATCTGTGGTTTTGCCCAAATTGTTGTCAGAGTCCAGGGATCAGAGGTGCCTGCTCAAAGAACAGAGGCAGAGCCAGTTGGAACAGAGGTGAAAACGCCACATTCCTAGAATAGGAAAACATGTGACTTAGGATAGCTTATTAAAAACAACAACAACAACAAAAACCAAAAAAAAAAAAAAAAAAAGAAAGAAAGAAAGAAAGAAAGAAGAAAAGAAAAACAAAAAAACATAGATGTGTCTGTGGATTTGATTTTTAGAACTCCCATTATCTGGGAACTTTGTCTCTCTGAGCCCCAGTTCTGTCATGCGAGTTAGCAATCAGACTGAGACTTCTGGAGATGAAAGATCCTCTCTTTTTGACTCCTCCTGAATTAGAGTAACAGGTTTTCCCTCACACCTCGCTCACAGAATTGGCCACTGCTACTGAGGATGTTGGAGACAGAGCCAGGCCTCCGCGGAGCTGTACCTTTGCACTTTGAACCAGAGGACCTGCAGGCCTGACTCCACCTATCTGAGTGGCTGGCCCAAGGGGAGGCTGGGGAGGCAGTCCCAGGGGATCTGAGTGCTTAGACTGGAAGACAGGAGGGAGAGTACTCCCTGCCTTGGAAAAGGCAGCAGGCCTATGGGGTTCACGTCGAGCCAGAGTCCAGGGCCTTCCTGGAAGTCAGCCCAGAGGACACGGTGGGCTGGTATTGTCCCCACCATGTGTGGGCTGCACCCAGAGAACTCACCCAGCCGGAGAGTGTGAGGACATAATGTGGGCAAGAACTGTGGCACGCTGTCCCTCTCCCTCCTAGATGGACCCTCTCGGCCCAGCTAAATGGGGGTGCCTCTAATGGATGACAAGAAATGACCTGTCCTCTTTCCGCCCACCCATCTATATGACTCGCTCCCCATAACAGCACAGTTCATACACAGATGACAACAAGGATCAGAGGCCCCCGTCTGAGAAGAGCAGAGCCCCAAGGACAGGGGGGTCTGTTGTGTATGGTGAAGGGAAGATGCGCAGGAGCCTGGGGGGGGCGGTGATCCTCCTCTAGAAAGGAGTAGCCTGAGGACAGAGATGAATTGGGAGATGCCCGCCAGGAACGTGCTGGCCTTGGGTTGTCACACCTGGGTTTGGTCTTGTTAATCAAATTCACTCTTCCGTCTATACCCAAACATACCTTTTGGATTCATTTTTTTTTTTAATTCATAAAATACACATCAATTGCTGGGAAGCACTAGATATTGGAGACAAAAGAAGTACTGATCTCTACTGGGGGGGGACAGATGGTGGGGGATTCGAGTTGGGGGTGGGGATGAGCAGGAAGGGCTTCGTGGAGGCAGCGGCTCTTTGAGCAGACCCTTGGCCTATAAGCAGCTGGGCACAGTAGGGAAGGGATAGCACGAGGAAAGACAGGACAATGAAATAACTTGGTGTATTACAGGCACTGTCACTGTTGCAGTGCAGGAGGGGCCTAGGGTACGAAATGGAGCAGAGTGAGAGCGGAAGGTGGGGCCAGATCCTGCACAACCTGGCAAGCCGTGGGTGGGTGGTGATGACGTCCACCAGCGTGGGGGAACCTGGGAGGAGAAGCAAATCTGGGCGGAGGGGCTGCTGAGATAAGGACTGAGCTTCAGGCCTGTCCAGTTCGTTGTGTCTGTGAGCACACTGTCTCCGAGTCCCAGGGGAGCCTAGGTTGGTGCCTTTCATACCTGCTGGCTCCCTGCCGGGCTGGCACCCACAGAGCAAGTCTTCACCCTGGAGGCCTTTTGCCTTCTGTAGGTCCGGCCTCCCTTTAGCTCTCTGAAATGAAAGGTGCAGAAAAAAAAATCCAAGAGATCTTGGATGACCACAGAAGCAAAGGAGCAAGGCTCAGTGGTTCTATATTCAGCGGATCACCTCCCATCTCCTTTCTGTCCCAGGGCCTCTTTGTCGCACAACTCTGGGAGGCACTGTGAACACTGACGTGAAGAGGGCTCCTGAAGCAAGAGTCCAGATTGCTAATCTGCTGTCTTGGCCCTGAGAGAACCCCGGAGGCAAGGCTCCCACCTGGACCTCTGCACCGCGGGGCACCTCCCTCCCAGCTCCTTCACTTCCCAAGTCCAGTCCCCTCCCACCTTTGTAACTCTAGCCCTTTAGAGAAGATGGATAGTCCCCTGGGGGCCTTCTCCTTCTCTGCCTCCTCTTGTGCTTCTTACGATCAGATTTGTTATTTATTTTTTTTGGAGCACTATAGGAAAGAAAAACCTGCGACGATAAAAAATCTCTTCGCATCTCTCTAAGTTCACTTCTGGTTCTTGGCCGTGTGCGAAGTTGGAGTTACATACCTGTGATCAGTAGGTGCGTGTCGCTTTGTGTTCTGCTCTGATCAGATTACGATATTTCGACAACACATTACCACACAGAGATTGCTGACATGCTTGTCTTTGTCAGTGTTTCCCAAGCGCTCCTTCATCTCGCCATGAAAGTTGGCTTCGTCACGCTCCCAGTGCTGAGCCCTAGTTTCCAGCTTGGTGCCGTGTGAATGGCGTGTGGCAGAGTGGGATAGGTTTTCAAGCAAAACAAACAAGGTTGGGTCCCAGCACCCAGGACCCGCCAGAGAGAAGGAGCAAAAATGTAGAGTGGGGCCCATTGTCCTGACTATAAACAGGAACTGGGGGGAGGCACCTTTCGGCCGTAGGGGATGGGAGGCCCCGTGGCTGGAACTTGTGCTGGCTGATCCTCAGAGCGGGGCTGTGTGGCGTGGAGGGAAGCCGGGCATCTGGACACATGGCGATGTGGCCTCTCAAGTCTTGACTCTGCTACCAACTTGGCTGCTGGAATCCTGGGCCTTTTCGGGCTTTTCCAGGCCTTTCCGGGCCTCTGTTTCTTCATGAAAAACAAGGGGATGGCTCTCCATCTGGGGCCTGTGATGATCCAATCTCATAAAATAATAAATATCTAAGAGCTTTGAACAAGTTACAAGTATTGTGCAAATGGAAGTTACCAAGATGTGGCTCCAGCTAAAAATCGGGAGGGGAAGGTGTTATTGGCGAGAATTTGGAATTCTCTCGGCGCATTACTTCCCAGAACTAGGAGCCGTGGCTGCAACCGGCTCGTCAGTACTGGTGCTGAGTCCTTGTTTACACTGGGATCGTGCTTCCTTGAGGAGTAAGGCTGGCCCTGTCCAAGTCACGAGCAGCGGCTACCTCCCTGGCCCAGCCTGGCCTGGGGTCTGCCCACTGTGTACCCAGCAGCCCCTCCGGACTTCCTCAAATGCTTTCTTCTGGGTTAGACCAGAGAGCCTGATGTATCTTTCTTCAGTTTTCGTTTTCCAAAGCTGCAGCCGGTAAAGTCAAGGCGGATCAAGCCTCCAGTAATTGTAAGCAATACTCAAGGAATCTGTTTTGACGGTTCTTTGCGCTGCTTTGTGTACTTTCTTGTGTCTGTGAGCGTGTAGTTGTGAAACTGGCCTTGGGCATTGGCCTGTGCCGGGTCTCCGCCAGTCTATACTTACCAGTCTTAACTTATCAGTTACTTATTAGGCCCAGGCTTTTTGTTGAGGGCTGGGCAGGATGCAGGGAGCCTGTAGTCACCAAGACAGAGGCTGTTTCTGTCCTCGTGGGGCTGTGAGTCAATCATGGGACTTGGTCACAAAACTTGTGCCCTCTCATACCTTTTCAGAGCAGGCCCCTCCTCCTTCCTCTCTCTGGGTACCCCACTCTGCAAAGTCCTTCTGAGAAGTAAACTGCATTTACCATGCCAGACCTCAGGGTAGGGAGGAGGATGGCCATCCATCTCCAGAGTTTGCATCGACTTACCCACCCTTGGCTTTGTCCTGAATCTTGGAAGTTTCTGGAATGTTGTCTCCCTGGCAGATACCCTGTTCCAAGACAGTGGAGAATGGGCTGGTGAAACGGAGGTACCAGTTTTCCGGGATCGAGGACTGCATTGCCCCTCTCTGCCTCTCGCCGGCATTGGCCCCCCACCTGCTGCTGGCCAATTGCCCCTAAGGCAGGAAATGGTCTTGGATTTGGGAGAGACGAGAGGTTGGCCAGGTTGATTAGAACTGCTGTCGGGGACTCAGGGAGGGATTTGCCTTGATTGGAAGAGCACTGGGGCTGGATGCATTGCAACAGCGGAAGCTTCAGCTCTCGAAGTCTCTGGTGGCTGGGATCCTGCCTGCCTCCTTTGCCCCAAAGGCCCTGCCCCAAGGTTGGCTAGTTGGAGCTGGAAGAGTGTGGTTAGCTGTCTGTGTGGAGGCTGCTGCTGGGTGGGAGCCCGCCTTCCTCACCCTCTCTGGTGTGCAGGGCGGACCCCATTGCATCACCCTTGGAGTCTCTGCTCCTGGCTTTGCAGCCAGCTGGGCCCCTGGAGGAAGGACTCTCCCTGTTTTTCAACAAACCATTAACCATTTCAGCCTCCCAGGCCTTCCTATAGCTGACGTAGATTCGCAGCACAGCCCCTCACACCCAGCTGTCTTCCTCTCGCAAAGCTGCCTTCTGCTCCGTGATGCGTGGGAATTCTGCCTGGGCGGCCATCTGAGGGTTGAAGTCTCCGCCTTAGGCATGGCAAGGCTGGACTCTTCCCCAGGAAAAGAGTTAACCTCCCTCGTCCCTACCCTCAGTGTTTGTCCCATTCTGCAGCAGTGAGGAAAGGCTCCTAGGCCTCTTGCATGAGCTCAGGCCACTTCCTCGCTCCAAACAGAGCCTGGACAAAGGGTCAACACAACGTTTTCGGCCCAAAGCAACAGTGGAACCCAAGCGGACACCCAGGGCTTGGATGTTAACCTCTCCCACAGCCCCTCCAACTATTTCCTGCAGACCTGCTTGGGCCTTGGCCTGCCCACTCCCCTGCCCCAGAGACCCAGGGAGGGGTGGGCGGGGCTAGGGTCCTAAGGAGCCCACAGGGGTCTGATGGAAGAGTCTCTAGTACACAGTGTTTCCCTGCGCCCCGCTTGGGTGGTGGGGTGAGGAGGGAGGCAGAGAGGCCCTTCCAGGCAGTGAAGCCCAGGCCACATTCCTGCTCAGGCCTTTTATCTCGCAGCCCCAGCATTCTCCTCATCGCCCCACCCATTCCGGGGCCTGAAATAGCCTGAAACTTGAGCCAAGCCTAGGCCCAGGTCCCAATTTTAGTTCCACAAACATTTGGCTGCACCATAACACGTAGCATCCTGAGCTGGGTTCTGTGGGGGCCACAGACAGGAGTGAGGCCCAGTTCCTGTCCTCAGGGAGCTTGTAAAATGTACCCTGATGACTGTAGTCATAGGCATAAGATGCCAGAGGAAGGAGAAAGAATGGTTTCCTAGGGAGGCCGCCTCGTGGAGAGTCATTTTCGTTGAGTTTCAAAGGGCTCATAGGATTTCCACAAGCAGGAGCGATGGTCACTTGTTCTAGGAGAACAGCAAGAGTAAAACCATGGACATGTAAAACTCAGAGTGTGTTCTGGAACATGGCCCACAGCCTAGTTTGACTGGAGCATGTGGGAGGATGCTGAGCTGCTTACAGTTTCCATGAATATGTCATTTAATTTACTGGTGAGTTTTCTCCACTTCCTACAGGCTGAGAGTTCCAAGAGGCAAGGACTCACTGGTCCATGGAAGTTTTACATACCAGAAAACAGAGGCACAGAGAGCTAAAGAAACTTGCTCAGCGTTATAAAGCACAATAGCAGCAGAGCAAGGCCTAGAACCGGGTTCTATGACCACGGTCCATCTCTGCCCAGTTTGGTCTCTTAACCCAATCCCAGCAGACCTTGCACCGTTTTCTAAGCCAAGAGATGTTTGAGATTAACAGCCAGGGGATCAAGGATGAGCACAGCTTGAGCCACATGAATGATCCTCATATTGTGGAGTGTAAGTGAGGAAACGAAAAGCTCCATGACACTTGATGGGGAAGAAATGCCAGTATTTTTTATTTTGCCAGGTTTATTTAAATCTGACCGCAAGCCCAAGTTGGTGAGAAGTTTAACATCATCATTAGGTCCTCATCCCCTGGCCCATTGGATTAAAAAACTAAAACGAGAACTAAAACAAAACCCCACAAAAAAACAAAAATCCCCACACAAGCAAACAAAGGGCTTGATCTTCTAAAACTGAGGCAGCTGGTCCTTATTCAGGGGAAATGGCCACAGCAACATCTGCTCCTTATACTACGCCATCTGTGAGTATTGCTCCCTCCTCATAGCTGTCCCAGAACGGGGTCCGCCCCCCTGTGGGGGAGGGGGCGGGGTCAGGGGATGTGCGTTCCAGCTGGATCTCAACGCCTGCCACTTGTGGACGCTCATGATCCCGCACCTTCTTCTCAGGTACCGGAAGTCGCTGCCCCACAGGTAAGGAAGGCTCCTGCTCCTCCGCTTGGAGAACCGGCTCCAATCCCCTTTGCCCTCCAGGACTGGAGGCTCTGGCCACGCTCCTGGGAGGATGTGGGGAAAATACTTCACATTCTTTCCTGAAGAGTCCACAGCCAAGAAAACCACATATAGCTGATTTCTCAATCACGTTATTCCACCACATTAAATATTCAATTAATCACCCTCTCCCACTTCCAATAGCAAAAGAAAAGTACAGCCACAGGCGACCGAAACTACAGTTAAGGCCATATCATGTAAGAGTGCTTAATGACCCGGAAAGATGCTCATCATAAAATTGCTAGCCAAAAAAGGCAGGGCTTGTTTTTTTTTTTTTTCTCTTCTCCCCATTTTTTGGTTTTATTTTATTTTTTAAATTTAATTAAAATTTTTCAGTGTTCCAAGATGCATAGTTTATGCCCCACACCCAGTGCTCCATGCAATACGTGCCCTCAGCGCCCACCACCGGGCTCGCCCCTCCCCCCACCAGTTTAAAGTGCTGTGTATCAAAGACTCCGTTTTCTACCTACAAATGGGGAAAACCCAGCTCCTGTCCCCAGAACACCTCACTTCTGGTCTCCCAACATATAGAGGTTTTTCCCCACAACACGCAGTCATTTGCAATACCAGCTGGGTTCCCACAATTCAATCCCATTCCAACGCCATCTACGAGGAGACAGCGTCAGATGCCACAGCTGAAGGGCTCGGTCCCACAACACAGACACCCCCGCCCTAGCCCCACTTCGGACGCTAGTGGCGTGCTCAGGCTGTCACTCGTGTATCTGACCAGCCAGCTGTCGATCAGAGACTCCAATGACCCCTCCTTGGGTTTGACTACTTTGCCAGAGCTGCTCACGGAACTCAGGGAAACGCTGACTTGTATTTGCCAGTTTCTTATAGAAATGTAGTCCTCAACCTGAAAACTTTTTTTTTTTTTTTTTAAAGATTTTACTTATTTATCTGACAGAGAGAAACACAGCGAGAGAAGGAATACAAGCAGGGGGAGTGAGAGAGGGAGAAGCAGGCTTCCCACCCAGCAGGGAGCCCAATGTGGGGCTCGATCCCAGGACTCCGGGATCATGACCGAGCCAAAGGCAGTCGCTTAACCAACTGAGCCCCTCAACCTGAAAGCTTTCTGAGCCTGTATCTGTGAGCATGATTGATCATTAACTCCATTTTCTGCCATTCCATCTCAAAGAGCCTAAAAATTCTGAGCTTCAAATCATGGCTTCCTCTTGCCAGTGACCAGCCCCCACCGAGAAGCCCACCGACAGTCACCTCACTAGAATGAGAGACGCTCCTGGGGCTCTTATCATATGGGAAATTACAAGGGTTTGGGGGCCAGGAATGGGGGACACAGGCCAATATATATTTTCCATTATCTCCCAAGTGTGAACCAACTTTTTGATAAATGTAAAATCACTTATTTATACAAAGAAAAAAGAACTGAAAAGATAAACACCCAAAGGCTTATTTCCTCTCTGAGGTGAGCTCGCTGGTCATTTCTATTTTTCTCATTTGTCCATGTTTTCATTTTCTAAAAATTCAACAGTAAGTACATATTACCTTTGGTGAGCAATTTGAATAAAAACGTAATTTTAAATGATAAAAGTGATGTATACTCATAAAAAGAAATCTAAACAAACAGACATATGTGCAACAAAAGTGAAAATCTTTCCCTGGGCACGCACACATTCCAGGCTGAGAGTGGGGAACTTTACCTCCATATGATACTTTTTGTGTTTTCAAGGGTGGGATTTTTTTATTGCATACATAAGGCTATTCATATTATTATTCTACAACCCCCCTTGTAGACAGTTACCTAGTAAAACTGAGATTACAATGACACCTACCTTGTTGGGAGTTTTGTCACGATGAGTTCATACGTGTAAAAGGCTTAGAGCCTTGCCTGTCATATTAAAAGCACTACATGGATTTCAGCTATTTCAATGTATTTGTTATTTAATTTCCCACTCTATTTTATGGACATCCCTCCATATTAAAAGTCTATCAACTTCATACTTAAGGAAACATTTAAAATTGTGTCTTCTAAAAGTTAAAATGTGGGCATATGTGTGGCTCAGTCTGTTAAGCGTCTGCCTTGGGCTCAGGTCATGATCTCAGGTTTCCAAGATCAAGCCCTGCATTGGTTCTCTGCTCAGTGGGGAGTCTGCTTCTTTCTGTCCCTTTGCCTTCCCCCCACCGGCCCCCGCTGCTTGTGCTCCTGCTCCTCTCTTTGTCTCTCTCTCTCTCAAATAAATAAATAAAAATTTAAAAATTAAATTAAACAAAACAAATGAATAGCTGACTTCTCATCTACTCCCTTCATTACTCGGAGAGGGGCCGCATGATGGTAAGTTCTCCCTTTATCTACTTTCACATTGGTGACCCGGCTGGCCTTGTACTGAATGATCATAAGCCCCAGATGGGCAGTCTAGTTGGGCCAACCTTGAGGTTTGGGGTTATCTGAACTATTTATCCCTTTCTGGAGAGAAGGAAGCAGAAAATGCATTTAAGACACCTAAACCGCTGACTATCCATAGCTTAGTGGAACTTAGCTTAAACGTGCTCAGAACACTTACCTGAGCCTAAAGTTGGGCAAAATCACCTAACATAAACCTGTTTCATCATAAAGTGTCAAATATCTCGTGTAATTTATTGAATACCGTGCTGAAAGTGAGAAACAGAACAGCTCCATGGGCAGGGAATGGTTGTAGGAGTCGGGGTGGTTTACCCTTCCTGATCACGTGGCTGGCCAGGAGCTGAGGCTGGCTCTCAGGGCCCAGCATCTGGAGAGAAGATCGGAGGGTGTCTAGGTAGCCGTGGAAAAGACCAAACCTCAAAATTCGAAGTACAGTTGCTATTGTGTATATTGCTTTCGCACCATCATAAAGCCGGAAGGTTGTTAAGTCGAACCATGCAGTCAGGGATTGTGTGGGGCTGTGAATTACACAGAGGCCTGGGCTTACCTGGCCCGGAGGTTTTGTGCAGTTCCAGGGGTGACTGTAAAACAGAGGGAGAAAGATCAGATGCATGGGGGCAGCTGTAGGCAGATGTAAACATTCGTTACATCAATCACTGAAAATGTGTCAGCAGGGAAGACTAGTTTTAATAATTGGCAATGAGATACTGAGATGCCAGAAGCCAGTTAGCACCGTAACCACAACTGCTGTCTGTGTTTTGAATCCAGGAGCAAAACATACAAAAAATCATATCTGATTCATAGCACAGCACATGGCACTGGTTCGGAATCCAGGGATTCTGTTCTATGGGGTGTTTGTAGAATCCTTGTCATTTCTTAGGTCCAATCTTTTTTAAAATCAAGGATTGGTCCATTAATGGAATAGCATTTTACTCAAGCCAGAAAAAGACATCACAGGAAGAGAAAATTAAAAACAAATAATCCTCATGAACATAGATACAAATCTTCAACAGAATGTTAGAAAATCAAATCCAACAGCATAATAAAGAGGGAATAATACACATTCCCAAATGGGATTTATCAGAGGGGTGCAGGAATTGCTTATTATTTGAAAGCCAATCAATGTAATTCCCACATTTACCATTTAAAGAAAAAAAAATGAATACAGCAATTGATGCATAAAAAGAACCTGACAAAATTCACATCTATTTATGGTTTTAGAAAAAAGAAATAAAAGTCATATGGATTGGAAGGAAGAAATAAAACCCTCTTGGTTCACAGATAACCCTAAAGGATTCATATACACACATGAAACCTTACCTAGCACTGAGTTTAGCAAGATTGCAAAAGGTAAGATCCACACATAAAAACCAATCCTATATTCTATATACTAGGAATAAAAATTGGAAACCAAAATTCAAAAAAACCAATATCACTTGCAATAGCTAAGAAAATCAAATATTTAGATACAAATCCCCTAAAACATATACTTAGGGTCTATATGATTAAATAGGTGTATTTGGTTAAAAGAATAAAAGACTAATGACAGAATCTAAAGAGGACCTAAAAAAATAGAAAGTCATGCCATGTTCAGGGAGGCAAAGGAACAAAGCTGGGAGAATCACACAACTTGAATTTAAGACTTATTATGGGCGCCTGGGTGGCTCAGTGGGTTAAAGCGTCTGCCTTCGGCTCAGGTCATGATCTCAGGGTCCTGGGTTCGAGGCCCGTATGGGGCTCTCTGCTCAGCGGGGAGCCTGCTTCCTCCTCTCTCTCTGCCTGCCTCTCTGCCTACTTGTGATCTCTCTCTCTCTCTGTCAAATAAATAATAAAAATGAAATCTTTAAAAGACTCACTACAAAGCTATAGTAATCAAAACAGGAGAGACATATACATTGGTGAAACAGAATAGACAATCTAGAAATAGATACACACAGATATGGCTAATTGATATATCACAAAGGCCCAAAGGCAATACAGTGCAGAAAAAGGACAGGGTTTTTTTCTCCTACAAATGGTGCTGAAACAGTTGGAGATTCATAAGCAGAAAAACAAATCTCACACCATGTACAAAAATTAGACTAGATTTTTAAAAAAGATTTTATTTATTTATTTGACAGAGAGAAACACAGCTAGAGAGGGAACACAAGCAGGGGGAGTGAGAGGTGGAGAAGCAGGCTTTCCGCTGAGCAGGAAACCCGATGCGGGGCTTGATCCCAGAACTCCAAGATCATGACCTGAGCTGAAGGCAGATGCTTAACTAACTGAGCCACCCAGGCACCCCATTTTTTTTTCTCTTAATACCTGAAATATTTCACTCTGTTCTCTTCTTGCTTGCATGATTTCTGAGGTACCAAATTCATTCTTTGAAGGTAGGGTATTTTTTTTTCACTCCCTTCTGGCTTGTTTCAAGACTTTTTCTTTAATTTTATGCAGTTTCAATATGATATGGTTAGGTGTAATTTTTTGTTGTGTTTATTTTTTGCTTTTTTTCTGCCCAGTTTCTCTGAGCTTTATGGATGTGTAGTTTCATGCCTGACGTTAATCTGGGGCACATTCTCAGTCATAATTGCTTCAAATATTTCCTTTTCTCTTTCTCGTTTTCTTCTTGTGGTAGCTCCAATAAATGAATGTTATCCCTTCTGTAGTTTTCCCATAGTTCTTGGCTGTTCTGTTCCATTTTTTTCCTTCACTCTTTTTCCCCTTTGATTTTCGTTTTGGAAACTTCTATTGACACATCCTCAAGCTCAGAGACTCTTTCCTCAGCTGTCTCCAGTGTGTTAACGAGCCCATCAAAGGCATACTTTATTTCTGTTACTGTGTTGTTGTTTTTATCTCGGGCATTTTTTCTTTTTGATTCTTTCTAAGACTTTCCATCTCTCTGTTTACATTACCCATCTGTTCTTGCATGCTGTCTACTTTTTCCCCTGGAGCAGTTAGCATATTAATCGTAGTTGTTTTAAATTCCCAGGCTGATAATGGGACATCCCTGCCATATCAGAATCTAGTTCTGATGCTTGTGCTCCCACTTCAAACTGTGGTTTTTGCCTTTTAGTAGGCCTTACAGAGTTTCATTTGTCTGTTTGCTTGCTTTGGTTATTGAAAGGCTGACATGATGTACTGAGTAAAAGGAACTCTGGAAAATAGGCCTTTAGTGGTGCGGTGGTCAGGCATTGGGGGAGGGGAAGCATTCTGTAGTCTGATGATTCCGTCTTGGTCTTCAGTGAGGCTCTGCTCCCGGACCCTAAAGGTCACACATTGTCTCTCCCTTAAGGTGGAATAGGGGCTGGAGTTGGGTATTTCCCTTCCCCCAGTTAAGGATTAAGCTCTGGGAAAACCCTGATAGGT